>QFEY01000065.1:0-85664 GCA_003316435.1 Russula virescens
GGTTCCTGGCCATGTGTATGCGGCAGTGTCCACAACAACACTTGGGCGTTGGGGTGTGGAGGCCACTGCTGCATAGGTGGGCTGGATGGAAGAGGCTTTGCCCTGGGCAGGGTTAGCCTTGGCTGGTTGGGCTGGGGGATTTGGCTTGGATTTGAGATCCTTCCTGACTTCAGTGGTAACCTTTGCCAGGTTGGCAAGCGTGTTCTCCAGACTCGTGAGGCGAATTTGGAGGGCAGATAGTTCTTTAACTGGTGCAGTGGGGGAGGGTGGTCCTTTGGGAAGAAGGCACTGGACAAGAGGGTCATGTATGAGGAGGCTAATAATGTGACCGCTGGCCCGCATGGACTCATCAGGAGCCATCTTAGCAGGGTGGAGGGTCTTCAGGTACGCTAGTGCTAGCCCAAGCACAGCTGACAAGGAGTCATGGTTGGCAGGTAGTATGGCTCTGAGTTGTTCCCCAGGGAGGGGGAGAAAGGTTGGAAGTTGAATAGTCTGAATAGCAGGCATGGTGGTGGTTCAGGTTCAAGGGCATGGACCTGGAGTCCCTTGCTTATACTATCATTTACTTGGCACATGGTGAATTACCTTGGACCAGCCTTCGTAACCACAAGGCAATCCTTTAGAAGAAATCATCAGTCACCACAGAAGACCTGTGCCAAGGTTTACCCACTCCCTTTTGCAACTTCGTCACCTATGTCCATTCCCTTGGCTTTGACGAGAAGCTGGATTATCCATACCTCCATTCAATCATCTTGCTGTGCTCGGTAAATGAGACCGACAAACCTAGTAAAGTGCCTCCCGCTGTTCATGTCTCTGTTGATGCAGAGTGCACACCTGTTGTCAGTGATTGGGTGTAAGTAATCCTCAAGCTGCACATTATCCATTCTGACAATACCATGCATCTAGTCTTTGATTGTCAACTTGCACAGCCCCATGACCCTTTCGGTACCCTTCTTGTACATCTAATTCCCTGAGGATGCCCAGGCATAAATCATAAGTGAGACCTATGGTACTTTTCTGCCCTTCCTACTATATTCAAGTGGTCATGGGGGACAAGTTTATGTACTGCACTTCAAAGACCGATTTTGTTGTAGTCTGGTATATTGCAATCGATTTTTTTTATACAGTCATGTAGTGTGCACAAACTTACAACAGGATCACTAGGATCGGGGGGCGTGCAAGAGAAAGATAATACTCAGAGGTACATTTGGCAATGCAGGTTTTTTATAGTCAGGAATATAGCTACATACAATCTAAACTATTTGTTCTAGAACATAGGAAGGTCCAAGTGATGAGCACATGCCAATGGGGGTGAGAAGAAGGTGATAGTTACACCAGTCGGGCTTGTTGGGCAAGGCAGTTGTGGGGCATGTCATCGACAGTTGAGGCACAACAGTTGGGGGGCTTCAAGTGGCATTGCATGCTGTGTATTGCTCACTTCCTCATATCTGAGGTCATAGCAGATGTTAGCCTTGGCACAGTTATATGTATGGGCTTGAAGTTGCTTGAAGCGCACAGTTGCAGTTGAAAATTATATGCAAGGCACTGGCTAAGTCAGCTGCTCAAGCTGAGCTGTATTCTAGCTGGAGAAAGCCAGCATTTTTACTGGCTCGGCTCAGCTCAGCTCAGTGAATCTGAACCAAGGGCTTGGCTCAGCCTGGCATACAAACTGAGCCAGCTCAGGTGGCTTAGCTTCAGCTTGGCTCCAGCTACATGAGCTGCTGCAACACTACTCCATAGCCATCTTGAGCATGTTATAAAGGGAGTTCCAACAAGTTTTGACATCATGAGGAATAAGGCAGACATGGAGCCCATGTGTCACACAAGTCTGATGCCATGCTGGGAGTGCAATAGTAGTCGAATGAATAATAGCAAAGGATAATTTCCAAATCTAATACATAAATTAAACAATGTTGAGAGAACATAATATCATGACATACCTTGTTGAGGGTTGTACAGACAGCAGCTGTATCCTCAAATAATTGTTCTCGATCATCATCATCAAGCTTGGCAAGGGGATCTTCATCATCATTATTTTCTTTGTGCTCTGACTCCCCATCATCAACAGAGTCCTCATCCATGCCTCTGTCATCATTGTTGTCATCCATATCTATGTTATTTTTATTGGCAGAAAGCATATCATCAGTGCCCAGGGATTCATCACCAACACTATCAGGTGCCATGGTTGTTGCATCAAATGGTTTGATGAGTGCCTTGGCCGAAAGTTGAATCGTGTGGTTAAAGCACTGTATATGATTGACTGCCTCAAATGAATTAGGATGTTGGTCAAGGTGGAATGTTTGCTTGTCATTTGATATGGTGTTATCTCTGGTGAATGCAAGGATCTGCATGAATATATATATAAGATGTCATAAGATGATGTGTGAGATTATATATACCTTAGCTTTGATCCCATGAGCAACCAGCATGTTATAGAAAGCTATAGCAAGAGTCAAACTGATGTGGGACTAGAGTTAAAGGGTCAGATAAAAGAATTGATGAAGGGAGAACAGCCAATATACCTTCAGCACCTCAAGGATATTAAGAAGAAAGACCAAAATACGGCCAGCATCATGGAGGTGGACAGTCCATGCAATGAATGCCCAGTGGCTGGGTGAGGTCCATGTATCAGTAGCAAAATGGATTTTGCCTTGATGTTCCTACCAAGAGTAGGTTTCTGATTGTGATTGTACAGAGTGGAACATACCTTGAGCATTCAGTTGATACATAACTGACATCTGTTGAAGGCAGCTTAAATGTTGTGTGAAACCGTCTTTTGAGTTGGGATTGTTGTGTCAGGATGCCCAGCTTTCATTAGCACCCTAAACTCCTGATCTTCGATGATGTTGAGAGAGTGGCTACTCTCTGCACACCATTTTGCCAATGTGGGCTCTAATAATAAATAAGAGAATGTATAAGTAATCAACTTAAATAAATCAAGGTAAAGTGCACTGTGTTTCATCTGATGTATGTGCACAGTGTGAGACAGAAACCGGACCCTGGCCTTGATGAGCAAAAGATGCAAAGATAGATCTATCTTGAGCTTCAGAGTTTCCACCACCAAAGGCAGCTGCAACAGTGTCATGTCCAAAACACCTAGTAGCATGGCTCTTCAGGTTTGAGGTTGCTGCACAGTCCTTTAAGTCTTGGTATCGCTGTACACCACCAGAGCCCTTGCATTTCTTGGCAGCACATTGAAAAAAGTGATACTTATATCCTTGGTCATACCTGATGCAAACCTTGGTTTTGAAAAAGCCATAGACAGCAGAACACCATGCACTTCAGAGTTGTTCTGAAGGACAGATGAGTATGATAAGTGAATAATCTGGAACCTGGAATGATAAACATACCAAGCTTCTGTTCATCACTTATCTTTTCCTCCATGTCAACATTGATGATTGAGGGTTGGGGAGATGTATCAACAATAGACAAGGTCATCGAGGAAGCTGATGAGTGTGCCTTCTTGAAAGGACAAGAAAGAGCTGCAGTGCCCTTCATAACTGCATTTCAGACTGAGTTGATCACTTTCTTTGCAGAAGGCGCAGTGCTCAATGCAACTGACTGAAAAGGAGATGATGAGCAAATAGACTTGGAGGGGGGCATCTTACAGATAGATTCAGTGGTGGTTTGGTTTTCACTCTCATTTATAGATAATTCATCATTGTGGAATGAATTTTGCTAGTTCCAGAGCAGACACAAAATTGAGGTCAATGAGGTGCTAGTGACCATGATTAAATTGTGATACTCACTGCATATGACTTGGAAGTTGTGTCAAACCAAAGTAGCCTAAGACTAAAGAGTTACCCACCCAAGGTCTAAACTGATAGTGGTAATTCCAAGTTGTAGCCCAGAACATAGCAAAGTTCTGGGAGTGAATATGCATGGTGCATCAAAGCTGGGAGTGAGGTTACAAGAAACTAAGACAGAGAACAGATAAAGAGCCTGAAATCCTGAAGGGAGGATAAATATGTTGGGATTGACTTTGAGGCCAAGATAGGGAGTTCACATAAGCAGAAGGAGGAGGTATGGTGGGCATCATTTGCTTTCATCTGTCAAGGACACTGCTCCCTTTTATTGTGCAGCACAAAGACTACTACACTGCTACTAAGTCAGAAGGACTTGAAGGAGAAAGAAAAGGAATAATAGGGACAAGAGGGAAAGAAACATGGGGTGATGAGGGTTACTTGACAGGAGACAACAGGCACAACTTGCACAACTCACACAAGGACAATGAGGGTAATGGAAGCCAATAAAAGGTGTGGGCACGCTCATGGTCCTGTGGCATAGCTGTGTAGGTGCCAAGACTGGCTGAGGGGGGGCACTGGGCACAATGTTTGCCATCAATCAATGAGGCTGTGCAGTCGGGGTCTCAGCCTGTGACACTTCATTGCATGTTCACACTTGGGCCACAAATTGGGTGGTTTCTGAGACTGGATGGTGACTCTTGTTGCAATTTATTGGAGGCATGGCATTGGGCTGGGCTGTGGGCAAAACACTCATGTGGTTATTTGATGTGGAATCATGGATTTGTGGATCAAAGATCATTAAATGTGGATGATATGCACCATTCCTGCACCTCAGCTGTAAACAATAATTTCCAGGTATGGTGCAGTTTGGTACCATGACAGGTCACAGTGCAGTTTGGTACTATGACAGGTCACAGTACTGGGTGGGCCAAGACTTTGGGACACCACACCCATACCTGAGGAACCTATAACTCAAATACCACAGGTTTACCCATACCCTTGCCCATCCCTATGCATGTTGTATTCATATGTTATTGGGCCCTGTTTTCATGTGTCATTGGGCCCTGTTTTTGTGTGTTATCAGGCCCTATTTTTGCATGTTGTTGGGCCCTGTTTTTGTGTGCCACCACTTGTTTATTGTGCCTTATCTTCATGCTGTTTGTTGGGCCTTGTCATAGTGTTTGCTGCATGTTGTTTACTGTGTGTTGTTGCACTATTTCATACCATTCATTGTGTCCTGTTGTCATGCATGTCACATGTGAGATGTGTTGAACATATGAATGAAAGCAAGTACAAACACAGGTAAATAGTGCATTATGAGACATGGCACAGCTGCACATAAGGCCAAATGGTCCATATGCATGCCTGGGGTATATAAACCCCCTATTAGCAACCCATTTACTCTTTGAGCTGGGCTTAGCCCAGCTCTTTTTTGTAGTTTTAATTTACAGTAGTGAATAGTGTAGATGAACTAAAATAATCTTTTTTCTTCTTTATTAATGGTAATATGCCATGGTGTGAATGGTATACCGCAATGTCAAGACACTGTGGTCATAATATATAACCCACAGGTTTAACCTGCAATTACAGGTATGGTGTCAACACAGGTACAGTGTAATAGGTCACAGGTGTGGTGTCAGTGAAATGACCTGTGGTGTGACCTATGCTACACCCTAAGCTGACCATTCAAAGTCACCCAAGAAGTGCACCAGGAAGACCCCCTCTCATGCCCCCTCTTTGATCTGGCCATAGAACCCCTAGCATGCTGAATAAGAAATGACCCCAACATAAGAGGAATGCTAATACCTGAAATAGAGGAAGCTATAAAAATAATGCTGTTTGCTGATAACATGAGCCTCTTCCTGAGCAGCAAAGATAGGCTGGACTATATTCAATCTATTCTAAAAGAATGGTGTGAGGTAGCCAGCATGAAATTCAACATAGAAAAAACAGAAGTAATATCAATGGGAACAGAAGAACACCAACAGACCATAATTGATTCTAGGAAGATAAACCCCCTAGATAAAACACCCCTTCCAGAAAAGATAAACATTGCAAATGATGGTGAAGCAGTGAGAATCCTAGGGGCATGGATAGGCAACCAAGTGGATGACATAACCCCATGGGAACCAATCCTAGATACTATCAAAAGAAAACTAAAGCTATGGGAAAGAGCACACCCCATCCTGAACAGAAAATGCCTCATACTGTAGGCAACTGTAGGTGGCCACACACAATTCCTAACCAAAGCCCAAGGGGTGCCAGAACCGATAGAGAAAGCTCTAACAAAAATAGTGAGTGACTTTATATGGAGCCCCAAAAAAACCCTAAGGATAGCAGGCAATATACTCCAATCCTCCATCAATGAGGGTGGACTAAACCTCCTAGATATCAAATCCAGAAACAAAGCATTAGAAATCATATAGCTGAATGGATACTTAAACTTCTCACCATTGTGCTAAGTATGGGCCATTATCACTGACCATATAATACTTGCAGCAGCCCCCCTACACACAACCAAACAAGTGAGAGAAAACCCCTTCCTACAATTATAGAATGCACTGGCAAAGGGACCAAGAGCCCACCTGATAAATGATGACATCAGAAGAATGATAAGCATTGTAAAGAAACATGATGCAAACCTCATCACAATCAAACTCTCCCTGTAACTATCAGTGCAACTCTTGGCCTGGTACCACCTATCAGCTGAACACCACACAATGAACAACAGGGAAACCATATGCCTACTAAAGAGGCATGACATAACCAATGTCATAGACCTAACACAGACATCAGCCCAAATAAGACAGCCCATCCAATACCAGGACCATGAACCAAATGAGAACTGCCCCTCCTAAGAATGCATGAGAAACAGAGCCTGGAGCTGTAAAAACACACACAAATGCACCCTTGAAGCACTTGCATGACTAAACTTGATCCCACCCAAACATAACTCAACTAGACAGAAACCACCAGATGGCCTATCCCTGACAAGGACTTACAAAGAAAGAAATAAAATAGCTTAAGAAACAAACAGCATAATAACCTTTGACCTGACAGTCACCTGCAAAGAAAATCTAGTAGAATGCTTTAGAATATCTGTAGACCCAACCAAAATGTCAGACCAACCTGCCCAATGCAGGTGCAACCTGGGTGCCATACTAAGATGCAGAGAGATAATTATATATACAGATAGCACCTGCCTCAACAATAGTAAACACAATGCTCACTGCAGAAGTAGGGTGTGGTTCATCCCCCAAGACCTAAAAAACATGGCAATATGAGTATCCAGAGAACCCCAATCAAACCAAGTTGGGGAACTAGTGGCAGTGATAACTACAATAAATGCCACCACAATGTATCAACCTCTGAAAATCATTACAGACTCAAAATATATCATAGATGGCCTAACAACATACCTGAACACATGGGAGAATGATGGATGGATAGACATAAAAAACACAGACCCCTTCAAAAAGATAGCTTACCTCCTCTGACACCATGCCACCAAAATGACCCTACAATAGATTAAAGGACATAATGGCACATTAGGAAATGAAGAAAGTGACAGATTAGCCAAACTAGAAGCAGATAAAGAGGAACTCAACACACTCAACCTTGAAATCCCCAAAGAGTTCAACACTCAAGGAGCCAAACTAACAATGATAATGCAAGCTAAAGCCTATAGAGGAATACTAAAGAAGAGAGATAAGAGACTGAGAGAATCAATATCAAACAACCTTAGATGCACCAGAGACTCAATAAACCACCTGACAGGTGAAATCAAAACTAACACAACAATCTGGAGAAGCATAAGGAAACCTGTGATAAGGCCAATAATACAACTAGTGTTGGGGAAGTGTAGTTTATGCCTGAAACTGATTTGCAAAATAAGGGTCAAGATCTTATCAGATCGCTTAGCAAAGTTAGGGGCACTAACTACAGATGTAGAAGATAGTGTACCTAAATTTGCTAAGCAATCCAATAAGATCTTGACCCTTATTTTGCAAATCAGTTTCAGGCATAAACTAAACTTCCCCAACACTAAATACAATAATTCTTATACAAAATGATGCACAACACTTACAAAGTAGGAGAATACTGGGAATGCCTACAAGAGTATGAAAATAAGGGAAACTGCATGCTCTGTGACACAACCAAAACAATGTGGCACATCCTAACCCAATGCAGGTCAGCAGCAAACCAAATTATATAGACACCAAGTGTAAAACCTCTGGACCCACCACAAGATCCCATGGCCAGAAATTGATATCAGGACCAGCAGCTATATCAACCTAACATTAAACAAGGAGAATGTAAACAAGACCCAACAACACAAAAGAAAAACACACTGTGGCCCATTCCCCATACTTCAGATTCTAATTATGGAGTCAGCCTACCTGATCTGGGTATTGAGATATGAACAAGTAATACAAGGCAAGCCCTGCACCAGAGAAGACATTGAGAAAAGGTGGCTTCAAGCAATAAACAAAAGATTCACCTGCAATAAGATTACTGTAACCAGAATCAAATGCACCAAAGAATTTTCCAACCTGATAAGAAGCACATAGGAACAAGCACTAAAGAAAGAGGGAGAAATCCCACTAAATTGGATGGAAAATAGTGAGGTTTTGGTGGGTAGGACTATACAACATGCCCACAACCCAGGACAACATATGCTTTAAGCCCCACACTATCCTGATCATAGGATGTGTATAAAGGCATTTTCCCCTCACACCTGGACCTCAGTCTAGCTACAGCACAAAAGTGGGGCTGGCCCAGAGCCTCCTGCCATCTTTCTTATTACTGGAGATAGATAGCTACTTTAGTTACAACCACCCAGGAATAAAAAGTGCTTTTAAAAAAAAAAAAAAAAAGGAGTAATCCTTAAGCATACAGTTATCAATCCAAACCTGCCTATCCAGGTTATAGATCCTGAACCAGCTCTACTTCCAGCTCTCCCAGTTTACAGACAGGAGCCACTCCAACCACAAGTACCCAACCACCTCTAACAACCTATACAGCCTATACAGCCCATCACCATCCCCCATATCCCCACTATTCAAGTACATCTAATGGCAAATGTCTAACAGCAACAACAGCAGGTCTAGGCCCCTGCAAACCCACCAGTGCTGCTGACTAATGGCCTTAGAGGGCCCATGCCACAAATCTTTGCTGGAAAGCACACAGAAATCACTAACTTATAAGGGAATTCAAACTCCTATGCAACATAAATGAAAACTATGAACTTGTTGTTACCCTATACTTTAAAGTTAACCTTACCCTCTCAATGATGTGAGAACCTGAGATTAATAACTGGCTACAACAAAAACTTAATTGGCTGCATGATCAGGTTACCACCCAGGCCGTAGCATATAGAAGCAGTATGCTCTGGACTAACTTTGAAACTGCATTCAATGATGCCTTCACCAATATCACAGAGAAACAGAAAGCAATCAGTGAAATTGCCAACCTCAAGATGCAACCAGGTAAGCTTGAAAGTTATATCACAAAGTTCAAAACCCTGGCCCACAAAGCAGGCTACCCAGAAACAGATAGCCAAACTACTGAAAGGTTTGCTAGAGGGCTCTACCACCCTGTTATTGTTGATATCCTAGGCAACCAACAGAATGCCCCAGACACCTTAGCAGCCTGAATAACTACTGCCAAAGCTCAAGAAGGATGTCATACAACCCTTCTTAACTATACTTCACCCTAGGCATGGTCTAGATGGACACCACCAGTCAAGAAACCTGTGTCCAAACCTCATAAGAGATATATCAATGGTACCCTCATGGATGTGGATGTTATCAGAAAGGCCAATACCATTGAGGAAAAGAAAACCCATCAACAAGAAGGACAATACTTTAAATGTAGTCTTTGAGGACATTAAGCTAAGGATTGCCCAAAGAGAAGAAGACTGTGTGCCTCAAACATAACTTCTTGGAAGAACTTCTTTGTCAAATATACCTTGAAAGACAAGAGAATGGAGAAGCCAATGATGAAGATGATAATGACAAAGAAGACCCAGACACAGATCAATAGTAAGAATCATCCTTTCAAATGATGATGGCCTCACCCCAGGAGGATAGTGTTCAGGACATCACTAAATGCACCACCAACTTCTCTGCAGAAGAATGGGTTAATGCCATAAAGGACCTAGGCATGGATTTTCAAGAAGTCTAAATCAGATGGCCCTGATTCAGAGTATCTTCTCAGACAGCAAGGTCTTTGTCTCCCCCATCAAGTTATTAAAGGCCCAAGTTCAATTCTGGACAAAGCATGAGATAGCTGTTATCCCAGCTCTAGTGGACAGTGGAGCCACTAAGAATTTCATCCATTACAAACTTGCCAGAAAATACCACCTCCCCCTTGTAGAATTGGATAAACCAAGACCAGTATACAATGTGGATGGCACTGCAAACCGGATGGGAAGCATAACCTATGCAGTGTGACTTGACCTACAATATTGCTCAACACCTCAGCCACATCTTTTCTACATGACAGATCTTGAAGATGATGATATTATCCTAGGATTCCCCTTTCTCTTCACCAATGACCCACCAATAAACTGGACACTAGGCAGACTCTATGGGTCTGTAGTAGCATTCACTGACAATGCAGATCGCTACCTCAAGGAGAACATTACCCTCAAAGAAAGTACTAAGGATCCAAACCTTCCATTATACCACCCACCTTCCATGATTGAGAAGCCACAATACCCCTATTATCCACACATTAGCCAACACCCACAAAAAGGACATAAAATTAGGAAGGACAAAGGGGTCCCCCCAAAAAACACCTTAAGAAGCAGCAAGAGCAGTTATCTTCAGTGAAGAAGAACTAGCTGGGGCACAAGTTTTTTCTGGGAAAGGAAATGATAAGAAACCTAGGCCTAAATGCAAATATGAGAGCAGAATTATCAAAGAGCTTGCAGGCATATACAGAAGGAGAAGGCACTAAATTGGTGGAAGATTCACAACCACCTCAAACAATGTATTGGAGAACTATGGCCAATACCTTCCCTCAAGATCCTCCTAGTGATCCCATCACCTAAAAATATTGGAGAATCTTTATGAATCTCCCTCTTGAGGAAGGAGAACCACTAGAGATTTGACACACCACACTCTCCACCCAACTAGCCATTCAAGCTAACACCACCCCAGATCAGTTATGGATGGACATAGTCCCTCATACCTATCACTGCTTCAAAAGAGTCTTCAGCAAAGAGAAATGTCAATAATTTCCCCCCTCTCATTCCTGGAACCATGCTATAGAATTAACACCAGACACTCCTTCAAGCTTTGGCTGCAGAGTATACCCACAACCTCCCAAGCTGAAGGGGGCCACTGATGAATTCCTTCTCATAAATCTCAAGAAAGGATACATCTGACATTCAAAATCCAAATTTGCCTCCAGATTCTTTCACACTGACAAGAAAGACAGGAAATTATGCCCAATAATAGACTACTGCATGCTGAACAAGTATACAGTGAAGAAAAAAATCCTATTCCACTTCAAAGGGAACAATTTGCCTCAATGTCCAGTAAGAAATGGTTCACCAAGTAAGATATCTGCTGGAGATACAACAATATACATATACACAAAGGAGATGAGTGAAAGACTGCCTTTTAGTGTTTCAAAGTCCAGTCTGGTCCAGTTTTCTGGTGCCAAATTAGGCAACTGGCAACCACAACCAAGAGCAACCAATCCCATTTTAGGGCAACCGCAACTGGACTGGAAAGGACCGGTCCTCTTTGGTCCAGTCCTACTGTTGCAACTGGTTGAGACCAATCATTCTGACATTTTCACAAGCACAAGCAAAAATTCTCATTCTCTGACACAAGTTCTACTTTTAAATCTACAAGATAATAAATACATTATACCATTACATCTCATTGCATCATTCGTAGGTGTGCCGTTGCACCATTGATTGCATGTGGTCTTTGTACCATTGGTTGTGCATCGTCGCACCGTTTGCTGTGTACCGTTGTCCAGTCTTTATGCTGTTTGTTGCACATCGCTGTCATGCAGTTTTCACGTTGTTCGTTGTGTGTGGTCTTGCAGTCTTCACACCGTTTGTTGTGTGCAGTCATATGGTCTTCATGCCATTTGTTGTATGCCATCATGTGGTATTCTTGCCGTTGGTTGCATGTCATGATGCTGTCTGTTGTGTGCCATCGCCTGTGTTAAGGCTGTAGCAGGCCTTGGACTGGAGAGCTTGCTGGAACAAGGTCAAGCGGACCCTAGCAGGCTATCAGAGGGAGAAGAGGGAGTATACACGCTCGCTCTTCGATCTCTGAGAACACAACTTCGTGTAGAGGAACAAATACAAGGATGTATTGATTCACAACTTCCGAAGTCTGTGCACTAATGATCAGAATGGATACGAGGGAGAGATTCCCGTGTATCTACATCCAATCAGTAGAGGAGCTAGTGACGTGCTTGCTTAACGCTCAAGCTTAAGCAGTATACACCTGCGCCTTTAAGCAGGTAGACTAGATAGAGTCTTGAAGGAGTGAAGCTAGACAAGCGACCGAAAGACTCTGCACACAATTGATGAGAGGAGATGGGATAGAACATATGGCGATCCCTTATCCTCTAAGCAGACGGTGTGAAGAAGCTACAAGTTGAGAATTAAGTCGAGCTTAGGGCTCAACCTTGTAATGAGGTCCTTTTAAATACAGGGAGGATTGTAATACTACAAGTACCGATCCTAGGGTCCAGAACAGCGCTGGGACACTGCCCACAAGTACAGTATGCATCAGGGACGAGTCAGAACAAGTCAGAGACACAGCAAAATAGTACAAGGATCCTCAGGCGATCCATGGAGCCTTATGGGGACGTACCAATCTGTACAGTAGCTCAAACGGAGCAGAACACATATAGTAAAATTTTACATAGACTGTTCTTCCAAACATACCAAGAGTCTGTCCGTGACACCATCCCCCTCCTTCAAAGGAGGTGTTTCCACACACCTATTCATCCAGAAAGTTGTCCAGGTGGGGAACGTAGTCCCCCCAACGCCAAATCTTCATCAGTGATCGACATATCATGAGGTAGCATCAGGGATGGAGGTGTGAGGGGTAGGGATCAGCAAGGGTATGGGTTGACCCATGGTATTGTGACCACAGGTTGCACAGGTACAGGTACGGTGTTATTAATTCTAATACCACATAACACCGTACCTGTGACCCGTAGTTGCGGGTACTGTGTAATTCCAGTCACGGGTTACGGGAAATGCCGAGTAGCAGTCGAGTAGCCTCAAATCGGTTGTTCATCACGCTAGCGTGACTTGTGACTTACGCACAACTTGCGTCAGCGGCGCGCCCCACACTGGCAATTCTTATCCACGACAGCTATGACCACCGACGCACGACGACCCGACAACGGCAATGACAAGGACGCTGACGGCCCGACGACAAGTGAACGACAACGACATGACCACAACACGCAAAGGACATCAACGCACGGAACAATAACGATACGCGGAACCACAACAATAGGCGGCACAACAACGAATCAACAATACGCCGAACAACATACGCCGAACGACAACACATGGACAACAACACGCAAACGGCGAGGGTGACACGACGAGCACGCCGACGACATGGGAACGAGGAAGAAGACACGACAAGCACGCGAATGCAAACGCCGCAAATCCAACACCACGACCAACGCAACACGACGGAAACTCAAATGCGAACTTGAACCTGAACCCGAACGTCACAAACACAAACGGAATGCAAACGCAACGCAACACCACCCAAACCCGAACGAAACCAACACGAAACCAACGCAAACGCAAACTCAACGCAACGCGAATGCAAACGCAATGCAAATGCGATCGCAATGCAAACGCCACGCCACACAAACCCAAACGAACCAACACAAATCCAACACAACACGACGGAAATACAAATGCGAACTCGAACCTGAACCCGAACGTCACAAACACGAACGCACGCGCAACGCAAACGCAAACAAAACAACGCATACGCAAACGAAACCAGCGTAAATTCGAACGAGTCAACTCAGGGACCATAATTTCGACTCTTGTAAATAGAATATCGAATGTACTTTTGTAAACTTAGATACCACAATACAATGTACTGCGGTGTTAAATGCACCGCGGTTTTTTGAGTGAACCACGGGTTAAACCTGCTTCTGCAGGTGGAGTGTGGTGTACGGGTACGGTATCACAGGTGACAGGTACGGTATGCCAAAAAAAACCCGAGGTGTCACCCATGCTGATCCCTAGTGAGGGGGCGTTCACGTCTATTTCGTTCTGCCTCTTGTGCCCGATGGTAGTGGCAGTTGTCGAGTGGTTGGTAGTGAGGGTGGGTGTGTGGAGCATGACACTGATGTACTGTGCATTGGACATGGGGGTCAGGGCACTCATCTGCAAAGTGACCCACCTCATCGCAGTGTGAACAGCGATTGGCCCGTCGTCGAGTGTTCCTGGCTGCCCTCACCCTTGTCCTGGTGTTAGCTGGTGCCACCTCGCGTGTGGTAGGCCCCCTGGGTCTCCTGTTCCCTGTGGAGGTCCCAGGGCCTGACTGGTGTGCTGCATAGCAGAGGGGAAAGGGGACGTCACCTGGAGTCCTGTCTTCCCTAAGATGTGGTGCCAACTGGAGGAATACCTGCGCCGCCTCCAGCCTGGCTAAGGCTGCCTCTCTCTCCATAATGAGGCGGCGTCTGTAGTCTCTGCTGGCTTGAGCAGCATCCCTAGCCTGCTGCTCTGCCCTCTCTAACACCTGGAGATGGCGTTCCTCCTCCATGTCCCTGATAATTGAATGCCTCACCCTTGTGACATCCGCCATAATGCCATAGTTACCTAGGTTGGCGAGGCCTTGCTCTATCCGAAGATCAAATGGGTAAGCAAGGGAGGCAACAGGAGGTGGAAGGAAGTTAGCAGGTGCTGCCCCTGCAAATGGTCGGGCTTCAAGGCGGTTGGAATAAATGGGCTGGTCCCTTCCCAGGGTGCCCAAGAGTGCAGGTTCAAAACGATCTAAGACTGGTCGCACAAAGCAAGCAGTCTCTACCTGGTGGAAGTCCCCTCCTTGCCAGTCTACACCTTGTTGGTGTATCTCAGGCTGAAATCGGTACCAACCTTCCCCTGAGGAGTCTCTGTAGTACTCCCCCATGTAAGTTGGTGGTGGTCCTGTAGGGGGAACATCTAAATTAGATGAGCCTGAGCTGGAATGGGTGATGGCGGTGATGATGCGTTAAATAGCATCCCCAAGAGGGTCCTCAGCCGAGAGGGCCTCTGCATCAGTTACCCCTGCACTCTGGTGATTCGACGATGGGTGGTATGAAGGTGGAGAGGACGAAGGATTAAGAGCAGGTTGTCCACCTGGCTCTAGTTGTGCTGAGGTGGGAGAGGGTTCAGTGGAGTAGATAGTCCTTGCACTGGAGGGGACCACGGCACATAGGGACCGGATGACATTGTGCTGGTACTCCTCCTCGATGGGGACTGCCTCAATCTTATACTGGGCCCAAGGCCCAAGAACTGCAGGTGTAGGGATCTCTCTAATCATTCGGCCAGCTGGCATTGTTGCTGTAACGTGGTCTGGTTGCGAATGAAGAGAAGACTTGCCTGCAGTCGTTGTAACTTCCTCTCGAGTTTCCTTAGCCTTTCCCTTGTCCTTTCTCGTTGTACTGCTGCTTCCCTGTTCGTCAGGATCCCCGTGTCTCCCCATCCCTCCTCCTCTGACATGTCGATCGGCTGGAATGGTGGGAGAGGCACCGAGGAAAGTGCTGAAGAAGGTGTTGCAATCAGTGAGGGAGAGGGCACAGAAGGATTGGATGAGCTGCTCGACTGGGCTGCGACTGGGTGACTGGGAGGTGCCAGATTGTTCAGTGATGCTTAAAGCGTCTGTAGGTGCGTCGATACTGGGAAGTGGAGAAGATGTAGGCAGTGCCCTCCTCTCCTCCAACTGCAAAGATGGCGTAGGGGGCTCTCTCTCCGTTGTAGTGGCAGCATGGGTGGTGCTCCTCTGTGACTGGGGTGAAGAGAGGATGGAAGTATGTCCAGTAGATGTCCTCGCACCTGGTGTTACAAGCTCTGGCTCTGGTCCCCCAGTGGACCCTCACCGCATCCCTTCCTGTATCCTTGACTGTACCTCCCAGCTAAACCCCTGGGACTCACTGCCCTTCGCCCCTTCTTCAGAACCCTCACATGATCTGTCACATGACAGATCACATGTCTTGTCAGGTGACCAGTCACATGACTAGTCAGGTACTACATCAGGTGATCACTCACATGACTGATCACATGTTATATCATGTGACTTCCAGAACCTTCCGCTACGTTCTCCTTCTTGTCGCTCTATTACTGTACTGATTACTGTCCTTTGTCACTATACTT
This sequence comes from Russula virescens, assembly GCA_003316435.1. Taxonomy (NCBI): domain Eukaryota; kingdom Fungi; phylum Basidiomycota; class Agaricomycetes; order Russulales; family Russulaceae; genus Russula; species Russula virescens. The sequence continues at coordinate 16,120 of QFEY01000065.1, forward strand.
GTTCACATGGTCTGCTTACTATAATGTTATTCAGCTGATGTCATTTCTTTGTCAGATTACTTGTCAGATGTCTCAAGATTCATCAGCTCGCTTACTATGCTGTGTTACTCGCTGATTCATGACTTACCAATCCCCCTTGTCTGATTACTGATTGCTTACTTGACTACTTGATTGATTACTTAGCATTACTGGTCACACTTAGTCAACCTTTGTTGAGTACTTAGTAAGACTGATTTGTCATCCAGTAGCATACTTGTATTTATACTCGCACTAGTACTGAACTTAGGCCCTAAGCCTGAGTTAACTCAGTTATCGTCTCATTGCTTCTACTCTCCTGTGTGCACATCCAAGGCCCTCTTCACCTCTGATCATTTACTCTTGACTTGTGTTCACTCGCAAGTCGCTCGGAGCTTAGTGATTGAGCTATATCAATCAACTTGTCTGTGCACCACCTGTTCCAGACCTTCCCGGCCCGGTCTCCTGCCTAATTAGGCATTACACGACTTCACTCGACTCAGGACCACATTCAGTCCTATCACAAAATTACTCAACACATAGGTAGAGCTCTGCTCCCTCTGCTGACTTACTTGAATACCAGAACCTTACCTGATCGCTATCGCGATAACGATCCCGAGACGGATCATAGCACCTGGCCTGGAGGTATGCATCGTCGTAATCCTCCCCAAGTGGATACTCCCCCTTGGGATAGCTAAGGTCTTGGGGTTTAGGTGGAGTATGCGGTTTAGGTGGTCTCGGGAGCCTCCCAGCAGTCTTTCAAGTTCTCTGTTGCCCCAGGCTGGGATGAGTATGTGAACAGGGGTGGCAGTAGGGTCTGGAACTGGCAGGGGAGTATCTGAATGGGCAGGCAAAGCAGAGGGTTCAGAGGGCGGTGGAGAAGACATGCCATTTGTCTTAGTCCTTATAGCCCTTATATAAAGTTGGATTGGAGCCTTTGCAAGTAGTTGGTGTCCTCGGAATCCATTTCTGCACGTCCTACTAGTCCTAGGATTAGGAGGCACTGTCTTTGAGTTTTGGTGGCGCCTTTGATTTGTTTTGAGGGTCCTCACTGCCTTGGGATTGCGCCGGTGGAATTCCTGGACTAGTTGTGGCGCTGAGAGGTTTCTCTTTGGCTCCCAAGAATTGTGCACTGCTGAGTATCCTTTCCAGGCCACTAGATATTGTAGAGTGCCTCTGTGTCGTCGAGAGTCAAGGATAGCATCCACCTCCCACTCCGGTTGGCCTTCCACCAAGTTGGGAGGTGGTTCTGGGTAGTTGGGACCATGTTCCATCGTCTCATGGTATGGGAGTAGCCAGGTGGCATGGAAGGCATTGTGAATCTTCCATTGGGACAGTAGATTAAGTCTGTAAGTTGTTGGACCAAGTACTTCAGTTATTTTGAAGGGCCCATAGTGTTTTGGGCGCAGCTTGATAGTGGGATGTGTTGTCTGCAAGTTTTTGCCTTCTAGCCAAACATATTGGTCCTTTTGGTAGGGTGTGTGCGTTGAGGGTCTCTTAAGCAATTCTTGTGCTTGTTTGATAGCCTCCTGAGCATCTTGTCTGGCCCTTTTGAGGTATTTCTTTCGTTCTTCGATGGCAGGAATCATACTGGGTCGTTCCAGTTGTTGTGCTCTTGGAATAAACCCCATCCAGAGTTCATAGGGTGCCCTTTTGGTCGTGTCTGAAGTGCATGCATTGATGGCATATTGCACAATAGGTAGCCAGTCAGCCCAGTCATCTTGTTGGAAATTACAGTAGATCCTAAGGGCTGTCTCGACATGCTGATTCGTTTTCTCTGCTTGTCCATCTGTCTGTGGGTGGTAAGCAGTGCTGAGGTTCTGCAACACACCCAGTTGTTTGCACAGTTCTTGCCAGAAGGTGGATGTGAATTGTGGGTCTCTGTCTGAGATAATCTTGCGTGGTAAGCCTACAAAGGGGAAAACTCGGTCCTTGAACAGTTGTGCAACCCCTTGTGCATCGATCGTTTCCTTGCAGGGCACCAGGATGACTCCTTTTGTGCAGTCATGATCTGTAATTGTCATGATGGCATCGTACCCTTGAGACTTGGGCAGTTTGGTGATGAAGTCAACTCCAATACTCTGGAAGGGCTCCGCCTGAGTGGAGGGATTAATGGGATGGAGTGGTGGTGGGTTTCGGTGTGTGATTGGCTTGTTTGCCTGACAGACCGCACACCCCTGTACATATCATGCTACATAGAGCGAATCCCTTGGCCACCAATATTGTCTTCGCAGTAGTTGGTGTGTTTTGCACTTCCCTGGGTGTCCCACAGTGGGGAGGTCATGATTCAATTCCACTGCTGCCCGTCGTAGGGGATCCTCTGGTGGAATAACAAGGGCCGACCCTTTGTACCAGTATCCATCTTCCCGACGCTCTAGATCTTCATAGGCTGCTGCCCAGGTGGCCAGTAGTTTTTGGAATTGTCCTTGGGCCTCCTGAATCATTTGGTCAATAGCTGTCACTTCAATGACCCTGGCAAAGAGGTGATCCGGAAGGGCTATGACTTCATCATTGTCTCCTTTGCCATTGTCAAAATCAGGGTGTCATGAGAGTGGGTCAGCTCGGTTCTTTCGTCCAGCTATGTGCCTTAATTCGAGTGGGAAGTCTGCTAGGTATGCAATGCCTCTGGCAATTCATCTGTTAACCTTTTGGGGCTGTCAATAGTATTGCAGGTTAGAATGGTCCGTCCATACAATGATTCTATGGTTTGTTCCCAAGAGTAATGGCTGCCATTTCTTCATTGCCTTAACAATGGCCAGGAATTCTCGATCCCATACATCATAGTTTCGCTCTGCTGGATTCAGGGCATGTGAATAGTAGGCCACATCCCTCTTCTTATTGTCCTTGTCGCATTGGAAGAGGATGGCCCCTACTGCAAAGGCAGATGCATCGACTTCGAGCTCGAATTGTCTGTGGAAGTCTGGATATGCCAGAATGGGTGCTTCTGTCACCATCTTGATTAGTCTATCTAGAGCAGCCTCCCATTTGGCAGTCCACTCGAATGGGATACCCTTTTTGGTGAGCTCAGTCAGGGGGCGTGCCAGTTGGGCAAATCCTCTAATGAACGGTCTCTGATAGCCTAGCACTCCCAACGCCTGTCTGACTTCCCTGACCGATTTCAGCACTCGTGGCCATTGTGCGATACCAGCCACTTTATCTGGGTCAATCTTGAGCCCTTCTGCTGTGACCTCCCAGCCTAGCAACATCATTTTGGGCTGCATGATCTGACATTTGCTCGGCTTGAGGTAATATGATTGCTTCTCACAAGTATCCAAGAAGTCATGTATGGCCTCGAGATGTCTTTTGATCCCAGCAGGTGAGTCATCTGTGGCTATCCAGAAGTCGTCCATATAGTTGTCTGCATCCCCTTGGTACTTCTCAAGGAAAGGTGCAAAGTCCTTTCTAATCTGTCTCTGGAACCACGCTGGTGCATTGCAGAGACCAAAGAAGAGGACGGTGGGGATGAATGTGCCTAAGTGGTTCTTGATGGCTGCCTTGTACTGGTCCTTTTCAGCTATGCAAATATTATTATAGCCATCCCTGAGGTCGAATTTTGAGAAGAGTGTCTTTCCATGTAGGGCCTCGAGGGCCTGAGTGATATTAGTGAGAGGATTGTGGTCTCTGATCGTCCAGTTATTAACTTTTCAATAGTCAATGATGACTTGTTTCTTATCAGTCCCCTTCTTTCCCCTGAAGTAGGATGGTGAGACTATGGGCGAGGGGCCTTCCCTGATGCGGCCTAGGGCAAGGTTTTCCTTCGTCCATTCATAATCAATCTTCTTTTCAGCAGGCGAGTGAGGATAGGGTCGGCAGTTGATGGAAGAAGGGGCCCCTTCTTTGAATGTTATGGTCATGTCTGTCCCTCTAGTTGGTGGGAAACAACATGAGAGTTCTTCAGAGAATACCCTCCAGTGACGTCTGAATTCCTCCGGTAGGGACTGCATTGACAGGTGGGTACGTTCCTTTTCAGGGTTTCTGGCCCACTTTTCTGCGAAGTTGACCTTCCTGAGGAACTGCCAGGTATGTTCTGGGAGTTTCCCAACCTTTGAGAGTTTGCTAGCCGCCCTTTTAACCATCTGACAGATCCATTTGAATTTGGTGCTTTGAATCGTCACTTCTCCATCCTCTAGTTCTCCTTCCTTCCAATCTATGCGAGGGTTGAACTCCCAGAGGAAGGGGTAGCCTAAAATCATGCGATCCTTGCCTAAGGATGTGATAAAGAACCTCTGCAGTCGGTCTGCTCCAGCCAGTGCAACTCTTAGCCAACAGTAGTGAGTGATCTTGCCTTTCCTGTTCTCCATTCCGTCCACATTGAGGACAGTAATGGGCATTTTAAGGGTTTGTCGACCAATGCCTAGAGTTTTCCATGTCTTGTGATCAATGAAGTTTTCGGTAGCTCCACTATCAAGTAGAGCTGTTTGCTCAGCCATTGTACTCGCCGTTTGTATGGTCAGGGGAATGTTCATAACATTGAGTCTCCTAATATACACACGACAAGTACATAATGCCTGCAGCCAGGCTGTCAACTTTGGGCGGCCTAAAAATCCGAATCTTCATGCATGGTAAGGGTCTTGATCAATTCATCACGCTCATTGGTCTTCATGGCCTTGATAGCAGCCATAACATCAGTCTTGGAATACACTGGAGGGGCAGAGCGATTGGTATCAGCATCACTGTTTTCATCTGCATCGGAGGGATGGTCGTCATGGTTCTGGGTGATGTTAGAACCCGAGGCTTCTGCCGCTCTAGCTCTGGGCTGTTGGGTGCGGCGCCTATCCTTCGGTTTCTGTCTTCTTTTAGTGCCTGGTGGCGCCTTCGGCCGTGTAGGGCAATCACGATACATGTGACCTTCCTTTTTGCAGTGGAAGCACTTCCCAGCCTGAATAAGCTTCGCTCTTTCTTCCAGAGATAGTTGTTGGGTCCTAGTGACATCGACCTCCATAGGTACATAGGGGCGAGGGTCAGGATCATAGTAGTTCCTGGGTTTCTGTCCTCTGCCTCGCCTGTCAGCATCTCTAGCCATCTCTTGGAGTTTTGTGGGTCTTCCTCTGCGTTCTTTGGCTTGGGAAATAGCATACTGTTGTTCATCATAGATCTTTTCCTCCTCGGTTGCTGCCTGTTGCCATTCAAGGAGAGTGTTAGGTTGGGGATGACGTGTATAGCATGCTCCAAGTAATCCAGGGTCCATGCCCGTTTTAAAGGCCACTATGGTTCCTGGGTCGTCAGCTCCCCATCCTGATTTGCATCGGAGTCTTTCAAACCTATTAATGTAGTCTTTAACTTCATCTTTGACCTGTTTGAGTTGTTGAAGTTTCTTGTAGGCGGACTGGGCTTGGTGGAATTCCGTGAAGCGGTTCTTGAGTGATATACAGGTGCCATTCCACAGGTCTTCATCTGTGTCGAGGTGAGTGGGAGGTACATTATTCACCAGGTCTCCTTCTATTGCCAGGGTAAGCTCTTCTCCTGCAGCTGCTGCCCATTCAGTGGCATCACCTCCCATCATGGTTAGCAAGAGGTTGGTGCATTCAAATGGGTTGACCATGACGATATTGTTATGATTTGCATTCCTGTAGAGGTTGAACTGATTGAGGAATGTCTCCACCGTGCCTCTTTTGCCCATAAACATGACTGGGGGCGTTCCTTTGAGGGCTCCAGAGTGTGTTGTGGGTGCAGGACCTCCAGCAGCTTGTTGTGGTGCTGCTCCTCCAGCTGGTGGTTGTCCTCCACCGCCTCCACCTCCTGCGGGTGGTCCTCCTCCTCCTCCTCCAGGTTGTCCTCCACTTCCTCCGCCTCCTGCAGGCAGTCCTCCTCCTCCTCCTCCACCAGAGGGCGCTCCACCACTTCCTCCGCTTCCAGGAGTTTGTGTTCCTCCTCCTGAAGGCTGAGCAGCAGGCTGTTTCCCTTTTGTAGTAGGGGGGAGAGTGATAGTTGTTCCGATGGTTGCTGTCAAACTCATGGTTGGTTGCAGTGAGAGAGTTAGTACTTTCTGAGTGATTTCTTTGGTTTCTTTAGTGGCTATGTAGGTGCCTAGGGCGGTGGCGAATGATTCGACTGGGCTAGGTACTGCTGTGGGTTCTGGTGCAACTGGCGAGGATTCAGTCGATCCTGTAGTGGTAGTCCCTTCTGTGTCCATCGAAGGGGGAGTGGGTTCTCTTGGTGGCTCCGGTTTGGGGGTATTTCCCAATGTTCTTCTTGAGCTGGTGGTTGTTGCCAAGGCTTCTGGTGGTACATCTTGTGATACAATTCCTAGTCCGTAATCCAAAGGGTCTTTGATCCAATCTAGTGCTGGATTGACACTGTATCTGTACTGGTCAGTGTCCAGGGGTGTGTAGTGAATGTAGAACCACTGGTAGTTGATGAATTCGATGTCAAATCAGACTTCAGGGGTGATAATAGACTGGACCCAGTAGTGATTTAGTTCTGGGTTCTTGTAGGAGCCCCAAACCGCCTTTCCTTTGATGTGTTTTGGAAGGTTGTCTTCGTTCCTTCTTGGTACTGAGTAGTGTTTACTGATGTATTCACCAAACCCTTCTGTCTCAAATGTGATATAAATGAGATCCAGGTTGAGGTATGTGCAATGGCTTTTGCAGAGGTACTTGTACTCCAACACGAGTGGTGTGAGTGGGAAGCTTCCTTCAGGTGGGGTAATAGAGCAGGCAGCTCTTTAAGGAAAGAAGCTCGACTTATGTTAAGGCTGTAGCGGGCCTTGGACTGGAGAGCTTGCTGGAATGAGGTCAAGCGGACCCTAGCAGGCTATCAGAGGGAGAAGAGGGAGTATACATGCTCGCTCTTTGATCTCTGAGAACACAACTTCGTGTAGAGGAACAAATACAAGGATGTATTGATTCACAACTTCTGAAGTCTGCACACTAATGATCAGAATGGATACGAGGGAGAGATTCCCGTGTATCTACATCCAATCAGTAGAGGAGCTAGTGACGTGCTTGCTTAATGCTCAAGCTTAAGCGGTATACACCTGCGCCTTTAAGCAGGTAGACTAGATAGAGTCTTGAAGGAGTGAAGCTAGACGAGCGACCGAAAGACTCTGCACACAATTGATGAGAGGAGATGGGATAGAACATATGGCGATCCCTTATCCTCTAAGCAGACGGTGTGAAGAAGCTACAAGTTGAGAATTAAGTCGAGCTTAGGGCTCAACCTTGTAATGAGGTCCTTTTAAATACAGGGAGGATTGTAATACTACAAGTACCGATCCTAGGGTCCAGAACAGCGCTGGAACACTGCCCACAAGTACAGTATGCATCAGGGACAAGTCAGAACAAGTCAGAGACACAGCAAAATAGTACAAGGATCCTCAGGCGATCCATGGAGCCTTATGGGGACGTACCAATCTGTACAGTAGCTCAAATGGAGCAGAACACATATAGTAAAATTTTACATAGACTGTTCTTCCAAACATACCAAGAGTCTGTCCATGACAGCCTGGTCTTTGCACCGTTTGTTATGCCTTGTTGTGCTGTCTGTTGTGTGCCATGTGGTCTTTGTGCTGTTGGTCATGTGTTGTCTCACCATTCGTTATGTGCCATTGCATAGTCTTCACGTCATTCATTACACCCTGTCATCATGCCATTTGTTGGGCCTCATTGTCAAGCATGTCATGTCCACAAAGTGTTGAATATTGAAGATTGAACCTAGGCTGAGGTCTAAGAGGCAAACGAAAGATGCATGTACAAACATAAGTAAATAATGCGTCGGCAATCAACGAAATGAGACATGAGACATGGTGTGGCTACACACAAGGCCAAATGGCCTGTGCACATGCCTTGGGGTATATAAACCCCCCCATTAGAACCTCATTTCAACATCTAAGCTGGGCTCGCCCCAGTTTTCTTTTGTTTTACTATATAATATAACTATTTATAACTGTATAATTTGCTAATTTATGAGTTAATCAATAAAATCTTTTTTTTTGTTTAGAACATTCTATAAGAGTGAAAAGACCGGTTGCAGCATTTTTGATCAAATTGGGCAACCAGCAACTGGACTTGAGTTGCTGAGGCAACTGCAATTTGTCGGTCTGGTCCTTTGCAGTTGTGGTTGCAGTCCAGTTGCAGTCTTTTATCAGTTCATAGACTGGACTTTGAAACACTACTGCCTTTAAGATCAACAGAGAACTCTTTGAGTGCTGTATCATATTCTTTGGCCTCTGCAACTCCCCAGCAACCTTTTAAGCAATGGTAGATGATGAATTCAAAGATCTTATTGACACAGGAGATCTCTTCATCTACATGGATGACTTCCTTATTGCCACAAATGGTTCACTTGAGGATCACATCTCAATGGTAACCAAAGTACTCCAGTATATTGCAGACCTTAACCTCTTTCTCAAACCTGCAAAATGTGAATTTCATGAAAGGAAAGTTGCCTTTCTTGGCCATATAGTGGGAGAAGACTGACTTCAAATGGATCCTGTTAAAATCAACACAATTACCAACTGGGAACCACCCACAGACCTCAAGAAACCATGCAAATTCCTGGGATTTGGCAACTACTACAAGGAATGTATCTGTATGTGTTTATTAATTGTGCATCCACTCCATGATCTCACCAGGAAAAATTAAGCCTGGCACTGAAATGTACACTGCCAAGTAGCATTCAAAATATTGGTTAAAGCCTTTACCACTTAGTGTTGGGGAAGTTCAGTTTGGTTCAGTTTGGGCCACTTTTGGCCAAACTGAAAACCAAACCATTCAGTTTTTGCCAGAATTTCTCAAACTGAAACCAAAACCAATACAAACCATTTGTATTGGTTTGGTTTGGTTTACTCTCAGTTTGAAACAGTTTGAGTATCTAAAAGTTATCAGATTGCTTAGAAAATTTAACTGGACCATCTTTGGGTATAGGACATAGTGCAGTTAAACTTTTAAGACAATCTGATAAGTTTTAAGCCTTCATTTTGCATATTAGTTTTATATATTAGATTAAGCAGTCTGATATCTAATCTTATTGGCTATCAATATGCAAAATAAGGGTTTAAAGGTTATTGGATTGCTTATAAAACTTAAAGGCAGCATATGCTATACGAAAAGATGGTGTACCTAGATTTACTAAGCAATCTGATAACCTTAAAACCTTGAAACTGTCTCAAACCAAGTTGAAACCAAACCGAACTGATTTGCAAAGTAAAGGTCTTAAAGTTATCAGATTATTTAGAAAATATAGACATACTAACTCTTGGTATAGAACATGATGCATATAGGTTTTCTAAGTAATCTGATAAATTTTAACCCTTGATTTTGTATATCAGTAACCAATAATATTAGTTATCAGTTTAGTTTGCAAAGTTAATATGCGAAATAAAGGTTTAAAGCTTATCAGATTGGCTTGAAAATTTAACTGCCCTATTTCCTATACCTAAAGATAGTCCAGTTAAATTTTCTAAGGGATCTGATAACTTTTAAATTTACAAGATTAGTTTGGTTTAAACCAAGTTTGAAACCATTTACCAAACTTTTAAATTTCCCAAACCAGAAGCCAAACCATTTGGTTTCCCACAGAAATGGCCAAACTGAAACCCAAACTTCTGGTTTGGTTCATTTTAAAACCAAGTTTGGATCAGTTTGAAACCAAACTTCCCCAACACTATTACCACTTACCCAGTTCTACAAAATCCAGACCACACAAAACCTTATATTGTGGATACTGACATCTCTGGGCATGCCTTAGAAGGGATAGTTCAACAAGCCCACAAGGATAAGAATAATGAATAGCACCTTCACCCCATTGCATTTCACTTAAGATCACTAACTTCTGCAGAAAGAAATTATGATATCTACAACAGGGAGACCCTTGCAATTGTCTCAACACTAACAGCATATTGCTACCTCCTATGGGGAGCAAAAGTGGTCATCAGATGTGACCACAAAAACCTAGACTATTTTAAATCCCCAAACAGACTGAATGGATGACAACTTCACTGGAAAGCCTTCCTTAAAGAATATAACTATAAAATCCTCTACATCCCTGGCTGGATGAACATCATTGCAGATATGCTCTCCTGGAGGAAAGACCTTAAGGAGGGGGAGAATGATATCAACACTGACACTTTCACTCTTTTTACTCCCCACCTCTTCATTAAAACAACATACCTAGAGGATGACACCAACAAGAGATGCTTTGCACTTAAGGCTTCTTGTCTTATTACCACCATTATTTTTTTTTTTCAATGGCCCCCAAAGCTAAGAAATCTCACAACCCTGCTAAGGGTATTATCCATACTGTGGAGTCCTGCAAAGAATGGGAGGTGTGCCCCAAGCATGCTTCTTATTTTGCATAGTATAACACCATATGTGCCTCCCTAGCACCTTTATCTCTCCCATCCATGCCCTCTTCCCATAGGGGTAGGGACATTATTATGACTGACAATGTGGTGACTTGTTACAACCCTATTTTTCCTTTTTCTCTGCTTACCTATTCTTGCTTATATCATGTACTAGTAGTGGCTGATGCCTTTCCCACATGACTTATACTCGTGACTCAGACTGCTATGAATGCCCAACTTTTTTCTTTTCTTCTCTATCTTGTTCTGCTTGTACTTGTCGTACTCTGCTTACTTCACCCAGTTGAGTTAGCTATTACGTATTACCCTTCCATTTCACCTTATGATTTATGTTAACAGCTTTGCTTCTGATGACTCATTCTGACTCCTCCATTCTTATGTATAGCCTTCTCAATTCCATCGCATTCTCTGTGATTCTATCTGACTCCCTTGATGTCTTGGCTTGATTGATGCGGCTGTTGTATATACTATTATTAGGATATGACTCCTTCGTACAGCCTCATCTAGTTAGGTATATAAGAGCATCTTAGGTAGCCTGTAACCCTAGACCTGTCTTAGTTACCTTCCTGCAACTCAGTCGTCATATCCACTCCTCTCTCCCAGTTCTAAGCTTAGAGGCACCCTTCCTTTGAAGGCCCCTCTTCCTCTATACTAGTGCACTCGTTATTGCACTAAGTGAGTTGGCCTTGTGCCAATAGACTAAGGTCTACAACTCGTCTACTAGCACTAACCAGACAGGGGTTAGTAGCTTGCTGTCAGCACGGGCCGGTTCCTTTAGCATTAAGGCAACGCTGTCAGGCTCACCTGAGTGACATACCTTTTGAGGTAGTACCAGGGACATTACCACAGTCATCACCATCCACCTCCATTATACATCTAGGACCTCCCCTCTTAGGAGTGTTATCAGTTAAACAAGAAGTCGTCTTGTTTGGGGATATCATCTAGACAAGACTCCTTCTTGCCACCAGTTACCATCCCTATCACTGTCAGCTGTGCCTGCATGCACCACACAGCTCAGGTTGAGCACAGAAGCCCACAGGAGCTTTACATAAGACAGGTCTGCACTATGGCACACTGCTTGTTACTGGCCTCTGGGAATGGGTCTACCATTGTACCAGTGTAAGTTCAGGAACTGGCCTTGTGTCTGCCTCATGTACGATATTAGGGTACTGTCATGTTTGCCTTGTGTTTGCCTTGCATTTGAGTCGTGTATCTGTGTTCCTTATGGCTGTACGCCTCATGGAGGCCTTGTGTTGGTTGCTTAGTAAGATGTCCTAGAGTAGTATATAAGCTACACCTTGCTGTCCCTAAGACAGCAAGTTGAGTCTCCTGTCTATCAGGTTACCAATATACTTCTCTTCATCATCTACACTGTGGGTGGCTATAGGATTCACTCCTATCTAGTGGGAACCCTTACCAGGCAAAGTCTTGGACAACACTTCAGAGTCGTCTCTTTCATCCTTATCATTGACTTAGTGCGACTTGAGCACTATCTAGCAGTCAGACTATCCTTTCATGTCTAGTCTATTGTCAACTGCACTACATGGCAGTGACACTGCTAGGGTTGGACAAGGGTTTGGGTAAACCCACGGTATTTAGGTCACGGTGTCCTCGGGTACAGGTGCAGTGACCAGAATTCCCAACCCACACAATACCGCAACCCGTTGCACAGGTATCACGGGTTTAAACAGTTATCTGATATCCAATAATCAGATCAATTTTACCCAGCCACTAACTCCCAATTGTGGCCCACTGAGTCATGTGCTGACACACATCCTCAAAACTTGGAACATGCATTTGCAACACCCTTAACGCCCAACGAGCACGAGGACCCCAAAACGTGAATTCACCGCCCATCTCTCCATTCCTGGCATACCCAATCGATCGCGCCCTCAACCTTTCCCATATATATCATTCCCTTTCCTCTATCTCCATTTGGTCCTATCCCCATCCAGTCATATTACCCTATTTGTGTAGGTAGCCCTGGATCCCGAATAATAGAAAGGGGCATGCATCAAGGCCATGCCATGCTTTCCCCTCCTTCTCCCTGCATGTGCTTGGTCTTGCCATCTCGGTCTCAATGCCTTTGCATCTTCTTAGGATTGCCAGCCCATTTCTGCTCTCACCCCAGCCTTCTTTATCCCCTTTCATACTCACTTTTGCTAGGTTCCCTTGGGATACACACTATAGTTCGGCTGTCAGAAGTGATGGGGTATGTGCTGCTCCAGTCAACTACTCAAACATTAATGTTTTACCCAGCCAAAAGCCGACAGCATATCTCCCTCAATCAGCTCAACCAGTTGTAGTGATTACCATCATCCATGGTGTATATGTTGGATCTGGAACAACAAGGCATGAACACATCAGACACAGGACACTCAATGGTGATCCCTGCTCTCCTCAAGCATTGCACTTCTCACTCTCGTATCTTGGCTACTTTGCCAGTTCTTCAACTCACTCATGTCAATCTAGACAATATCTTTTAGGCTTCACCATGCCTCGCACTCTCAGGACATCACTGATTGCCAGGCAATCTCTTTGAGCTGCTCATGTCAATCCAGACTAGATCATTTGGTCTTTGATCACCTTGATTCAATGCTGCCTTATGTACAGTGAGTGTCATAATTCAAACATGACCGCTAGTCCCTCAATTTCCCTGTTGCCACAGGAGCTAGCTATATGGACGGCATTGCGCAGCTATAAATGAGAGCTGACCACAGAGTTGCACACCCCAGCTGACCACCTTCAGATTATCTTTGCAAAATGGCCCCCCCCGACTCTGTTTGTTCTTCACCTTCTCTTCAGTTGGCTGCCTCTAGTACTGGGCTTTCTACAAAGCAAGCCATCAACTCAGTCAGAAAAGCAGTCACCAAAGGCACTGTGGTTTTTTCTTGTCCGTTTAAGAAGGCACACACCTTGATGCCTTCAGTGGCCTTGTCTATCATCGACACATCTTCCCAACCCTCAATCATCGACATTGACACAGAGGAGGAAAGGAGGATGGACAACGAACAGGAGCTTGGTAGATCCACAATTATGCATTATACATCACCGCACTCACTTGTCTTACAGAACAGCTCCAAAGTACCTGGCACTCCACTGCCTATAGCTTTTTCAAGAAGAAGGTTTGCATTGGCTACGATAAGGGGTGCAAGTATCATTTCTTTCAATGTGCTGCCAAGAAATGCAAGGGTTCCGGTGGCATACGGTGATATCAAGACTCGAAGGACCGTGCAGCAACTTCAAATTTAAAGAGCCATGCTACTAGGTGCTTTGGACGCAACACTGTTGCAGCTGCCTTCAGGGGTGGTGACTCTGGAGTGCAAGATGGATCCATCTTCACATCTTTTGCTCATCAAGGTCAAGAATTGGTTTCTGCCTCACATTGTGCACATACTTCAGACGAGACACGGTGCGCTGTACTTGAACCTCTCTGGTTCATTCTCTTATGGATTTTCAGGGCCCATATTGCAAGATGGTGCACAGAAAGTAGCCACTCCCTCAGCATCATTGAAGATCGGGAGTTCAGGGTCTTGATGAAAGCTGGACATCCTGGAACGACCATTCCAACTCAGAGAACGGTTGCACATGACATCCGAGCTGCCTTCAACAAGTGTCGGTTGCACATTGACTGAATTCTCAAGGTATGTTTTTTGTGTTGTGCAATCACGATCAACAACTCACTTTTTGTAGGAACATCCAGGCAAGATTCATTTCGCTACCGACACATGGTTCTCGTCCAACCATCGGGCATTTGTGGCATGGACTGTCCATCTTCATGATGCTGGTCATATTTTGACCTTTCTGCTTGATATTGTTGAGATGCCGGAGGTGCATTGGCTGGTCTCTGTGTCATCCCTTTCTCTGATCTTTCAACCCTAGTCTCACACCGGTGTGGCTCTTGCAACAGCTTTCCATAAGATGTTGGTTGCTCATAGAATTAAATCCAAGGTATATTTTATCCAGCTTACCGTACTACTACATCTCACATGTGTTCAGATCCTTGCATTCAGCGGAGACAATGCATCATCAAATGACAAACAAACCCTTCACCTCGATCAACTCCCTAACTCGTTTGAAGCAGTGAACCGTGTATATTGCTTTAACCACACACTACAACTTTTGGCCAAGGGACTCATCAAGCCATTCGATGCGACAACCATGACACCTGATGTGGATGGCGACGAATCCTCTGGTGTTGATGACACACTCACTACTGATGAGGGTGGAGTGGATATAGACGAGGATGATGAAGATAAAGAGGAGGAGGATGCCCTTGCAGAAGATGAGGAGCAGGGCAATGAAAATGAAGTCAATGAAGATCCTCTGGCTGAGCTTGATGCCAATGCTCGAGAGCAATCGATCGAACATACGGCTGCTGTTCGTACAACCCTCAACAAGGTATGTTGTCATATGATGTCCTCCCTATCTCTTCTAATTTATGTATTAGATTCATAAATTATCCTTTGCCATTATCCACTCGACCACAATTGCACTCCCAGCATGGTGTAAGGCCTGTGTTGCACATGGTCTCCATGTATGCCTCATCCCTCATGATGTCAAGACACGCTGGAACTCCCTGTATGACATGCTTAAGATTGCTGTCGAGTTTCGTGTCATCATTGATGATGTCACCAGAAATAAGAGTCTTAAACTACGGAAGTATGAATTAGATGATGAAGACTGGGAGGTCTTATCTGATCTCATTCATGTATTAAAGGTGAGAATAGCTATCCTTTACTATGCTCTATGGCTCACAGTTCGTAGATTTATAAGGATGCAACAATATTCTTCTCACAGGACAGCTGTTCTACCCTTGCACATGTTATTCCCACTATGGATCACATCGACACCGTGCTTGGGGATTATGCTGGAACCAAACCCCTTCATCCTGCTGTCAAGCACGCACTTGTATTTGCTCGAAATCTCCTTGATAAGTATTACTCCAAGACAGATTTGTCAAATATCTATCAAATTGCAATGGGTAAGTCACTAGCTGAACATAACCATGGCTAAACCAATCTGATCAATGTCATAGTTCTCCACCCTCAACTCAAGCTCAAATACTTTCAGCAACATGGGTGGCAGAAGGATTGGATCGACACAGCAGAAACAATCGTTCGAGAGGAATTTGTGAAGTACAACACCCTGGATAAACCCTTATGTACATCAGTACAACATTGTTTCACTTCTTTTTTCGATTTATGTGCTGATACTTCTGCAGGTTGGTTATTATGCTGCCAATGATGATGCATTCGACTTCTTCGACATTCCAATGCAAGGCATTATCGAGCCTCATGAACTTGACAACTATCTCTCACAAGCTATTGAGAAGGTGCAGGATCCTATCACATGGTGGTGGGATTATCGCCATGTCTTCCCAAAGCTCTCAAAGATGGCATTGGACTATCTCAGTATACCAGGTACATATTCTTGAAGTTTCTGCAGCATTGTCTTCTCATGTTATCTCAGCAACATCTACAGCAGTTGAATGCATCTTTTCTCAGGGCTGGCAACTATTACACTTCACTCGCAATTGTCTGTCAGGGGGAACTATTCAGGTGTTGATGTGCTTTGGAGACTGGAGTAGAAGGGACCTGGTTGTGATGCCAGATGTGATTGAGGCAATCTATGTTTGTGGTCGTAAGGACAAGCGGAAGCATCATTTCAGTGAAGTGTCAGATAGCTTGGAGGATGACACTTAGTTACTTGAGATTTGGATATACATACTTTAGATTTTGTAGCTATATGTAGTTAAGTTGACTGCAGGGTGAACCTGTGGTGGCATTGCACAGTTGTGTGGTGTACTGTGGTGTATTCACACCATGGTGATTGAATAAAAACCGTGGTGTGAACCTTTGACCACAGGTATACAAGTGTGAACAGGTACAGTATTGCAGGTGACAGGTATGGTATATGTTTAGCTCACCTGCAGTGTGACCTGTGTCCAACCCTAAACACACTTAGGATATGTGCCAATATGAAAGCCCCACTTACAATTTACAGCTTTCCTCCACATGCCAAGAGGCACCTATGATGTGCCACATCCATGTCTGTGTCCCTGTCAGTCAACTGTTGCTTATGGAGAAGATTAGAAGCAGCAATTCCATAGCCAATACATACAATTAGCCTACTTCTATATGTAGTACAGCATGTCCCCCCCACTCACTGTACAGTGCTACATAGGGTTCTGTACCCTGAAGTGCACCTAAATGGAACACAAAAAAAAAAAAACTTAAGGTACATAGTAGCTACTGGGCATCTTTATATATCTAGAGAGTCCCCTATAAATAGATCAACAAGTATCATAGGTAGTGGTATCAGTATGAGTCATGTGTGCCACAACTGATAGTCCCAATCCTAGGTATGAGTGTAAGGCCCACAAAAAGGGGGCCTACAAGAATTCAGGCCATGCCCAATTGCATGGCCCAATATAGCACTGTGCACCCTAAATGGGAGCACAGTCATTTGTTGTGTACTGAAACAGGATCTTGCTCAGGTACAAATAATTTTAGCTAATTGCAAATAGCTTACATGTATATAAGCATAAGCCCCTCACCTAGGAGGGGCAGACACTTTTACACCTCTATGTAACTTTGCAATAGACCCCACATTGGGCAGGTCCTGTTGTGTGAGCCCTTGAAGTACTAAGTTTCTCTAAATTTATCACCCCTTGCGCAAGCCTAACAGCAAGTGCATTACAATGAGTCACATAAGAAGGCAACCACTACTAGTATATGATATAAGCAAGAAAAGGTAAGCATAGAAAAATGAAAATGGGATTGTTACAACAGGGCCCTAATAAGTTACAGGTTAGATCCTCCAGTCTAGAGGCAATGTTGTCAGGCTCACCTAGTTGACATACCTTTTGAGGTAATAACACATTGTCTAGAGTCTAGAACCTCCTCTCTTTGGGACCAATTATCATCTCTATCACTCACTAGCAGTGCCCATATGCACCAACTAGCCTTAGGTGAAGCACAGAAAGAAGCTCACAGGAGCTTTACATATATATACAATTATATGTAATATATCTAAGCATACCTTGCCTACCCCCAATAAGCTCAGTAGATTATATTTAAAATATTCAGTTATCACTTAAATTCTGATAGCCTGTGGTCAACTAGAAAGTAACAGATAGTACTGTCACACTATTAGGCTAGTTTCGGAACTTACTCTAGTATATTGATATGACTGATCCCAGATGCCAGTAACATCCTTGCTGCAATACAGATTAAGATCTTATATTTATAATGATTTGATTTGATTTGTTATAATTCATTTACATTCAACAATTCTAATGTAATCAAATTGTTATATATTAAACTAGCTAATTTCAATCATATCCAACCTGATCCCTTGCACTTGGCTGGGTGTAAAGTCTTTAAGAGATCTTAAGTCTCTTAATACTTTATTAAACTCTCACAATCCTTTTAATATGAAATATGTTGCTTGGCAGCACTTTTTTCACTGTTGAAGGCTATCTGTAGAAAAAGAAATTAAATTAGCATATTATAATGAAAAGATTTTGATTTGATCATAATTTCTATATTCAGTCATCAAAATCTGTGGATTTGAAAGCTATGGGCTAGTGTAATGGGCTAGTGTAACGGGATATTAGTAATTTATGGGTTATGGGTTAATTAAAGGGCTATCGTAGATATGGGTTAGAACTTCGCGCGGTACCGGCTGTTTTGGATTTTTTTTGCTGATGTCATACATACCACTCAGGTTCGCCAAAACCTTGTTCCCGATTTTATTGCCTTCTTTCAGCCTACACCCGGTTCAATTCAAGTCGAAGCATGTCCGACCGAGAAGAAGGTTCGGGTAAGATTTCCCAGAGTCCTCGCTAGTCAAAAAGCCGCCGCGTTCCTCAAATATGAAAATGAACATAGAGCTTCCCTGGGCGTATTACACCTGCATGCGCTATTCCTTCGGTGATACAATTGCAGGGGTTAAATTGCGTCAACTCGGGCAAATAACAACGACCATGGTTTATTGAAATTTCTGCGTGCAGCTTTTGATGTGTGCCCCACAAGTGGCGCCACTATTTTCACTACGTATATGTACTGTTACTTGTTGCATCGTCAAGCGGGCGCTCCTGACCATCGAAAAAAAAACTTGATGGCTAGTAACGTTGCACTGCTCGCGGTATTACCTGAAGCCAAATCTTTTTTCTGAAGGAAGATGGTTTCGTGCATTACGCTGCGAGCCCGGTCGCATTTGTGAGTTGACGCAGTTTTGCGCAAAAGTTTGATCCCCCGAACAGTCGTTCCGACTGGGCTGTCCCGAATTTGACGACTAACGAGATGTAGCTCGCTTCCATTGAATAGAAGCATCGAGAAGCAAAGCAGTTTGAGCCGCAAAACCAGAGCGGGGTATATTAATGCTAGAATTATTCAATTAGGATATATCCAACAGGATGTGACGGTGCTGCAAGAGTACGGTACGCAACATGGGAGGTGAACCTAGGACAGCTATAACAACACGGAACTAAAAGCAATGATGGGTCACAAACAAAAAGCACCTTCTATACAGAGCAAAAGGTCCGTGGGAGACAACCGTAAGAACCAGGAGAGGAAAAATTATCAATTGTACGTAAGTACGAGCCGTCCATTTTTGTGAGAATCCACAGCCGAGCATCGTACCTTTGCGCCCCCGACTAGCATCTCATCGCCCTCGATGGTGTGCTGGGACCACTCTACTCCCGGTAGGGAGTATGAGTAATACATGGGACTAGGCGGAAATGGAAGAAGGGTGCTAACATTCATAACGCCGCAACGGGATCATTGCGGATGGTACCCGGGACCCGACCCATTGGATGGCGTTGAGGTACCTCGGTCTTGATGGCTTCCGGAAAAGTACTGATGTTGTTGTTGGCTATAGTACCCATGGCTGCCACTACCCGGCAATGGCCCTTGGGACGATATGTATGATGGAGCATGTTGGCTTCCCATCGCATACCCGGGCTGGTGATGTGAAGACAACGACGCTGGTGTCGGGAAGGTGTAGCCGGCGCTGGCACTGCCTGGTTGTTGTGTGTAGTTTCCTAATATGGATGAGGAGCGCCCACCACCGTACCCGTTCTCGAGAATATTCCGTTGGCTGGATGAGGCGTAATACGGGTCAGAACTGACCGGGCCCGACGGTGCGTGCGAGATAGATTGCAGAGAGAGTGGGTGGTATAGTTGCAGACTATCAGTGGGCATAGATGCACGTCGAAGCAATGTGCCAGTCGAAACTCCGGAGTGAGCTGCTCCACCACGTTGCGATGCAAGGGGATGGGTCGTAGCTGGACCAGACGACGGCCGATGTACGGGTGCGAGAATCCGTCTGCGAGCCTAGAGATTGTCAAGGGTGTTAGTAAGGACATAAGTAGAAAGTGGTTGGTCAAACACACATTAATCATCCAGTTGGAAACTTGGCTCATGCTTAAACCAGTCGCTGCGCATAGTTGTTTCTTCTCGTCCTCGCTGGGATAAGGGTGATCAGAATGTCGATGAAGCCAGTCTTTCAGGAAATCAGTAGTGGGTTTGGGTAATTTGCCACGCTTTTTCTGAGGGCGATCAACAAGAGACGAAGAAGTCTGCGGAGCTGGTGGGGTTCGAGATGGCGATTGTACAGATCCGTTGGTGGATGCTGAAGGAAGTAGAATATCAGGCGACGAGAAGCCCCACTCATCCTTTACCCCCTCTGAGGACGGCTGGGTATAGGATGCTCTCCGCTCTGCCTGCCCAGAAATACGAGCGACATTCCCATACATAGGGCCCTGGCTTGACGGGGGGAACGTGTACGAGCTACTCAAGGACGAGTGACGAAGGTTGTCGTCGTATTTTAAAGGTCCGTTCGTGCTAGGTAGAGGTCCGGGAGTAGAGTTAGGCCGTACGATCCCGGGAAGCGATGCGGTTTGGCCTGTGGCTGTACCCCAAGATTCTGAGTCAGAAAATTGTAGCGACGGTAGTTGCGCACGAGGCAGATTGTAGTCCGCTGTAAGTGGAGAACCGAAACTTGACGTAGGGAATGAGGGAGAAGTGGACGAGGAGTTTGCCGTTCCTGAGCTGGATAGGGTGGCTGCGCTGGGAAGCGAGGCCTGGTCTGGGAAAGACAAACCAAGCTGGTCAGTCGCAAGCTTTGGCCTCGCAGATGACTTGTCCTCTGAATCAAGGGATGATTGAGGAAACTGATAGGACGAAAGAGAAGAGGGAGTGTGTGTGGCAGATGCCAGTCCTCGTGAAGCTGGCGTCACAGAAGGGAGCCGACTACGTGAGCTAAGCTCCGAGGAAAGGGTTGGAAGGGAAGCACGACGATGTTCCCCACGGAAAGAGTCCTCAAACGTCGCAAAGATTGAAGGCAGCTGGATGCGTGGACTGCCCGAGACAATCGACGATTGTTCGCCTGCGTTGGTGGAGGCGTTGTCACCTTCCCAGCCGGAGTTATCCAATGAAAGCTCAGCGGGGCGGAGCCGTTTTGGTTGTGGAGATTGTGCTGGGGAGGCGGGGCGCTTGTCAGGACGGGGGGAAGACTCGGAGTCGGCAGAGGTGACGGATGACATGCTCGAGCTGTTAAAGTAGTCACAGTCGAGTTCGGGGGAACTATGGACATAAGACATTAGAAATGGACCGGTCACGAATGAAGGACAGGAGGGGAGAGGGGGAGGTACGAACCTTGTGACAGCCGGGGATACCGAGGCAGAAGGTGGGTACGCGAGGGCCGCAGATTCAAATGCAGAAAAGGCGGATGAAGTGCACTCTGGCGCGGAGACGAGGTGAGGGAACTTGCTATAAAGTCAATCAGCAATGATGTTGACGGGCATCAACGCCGATCCAAAGCATGGGAAAGGGAGAATTGATGGATCGTAGCGAGAGGACGGACGATCCAAACGAGCCCAGAGAGGGCGCAAGGGCGAGGGCGGGGAGTGGCTTCTGCCTATTGGAATGATGACACCTTTGCTCGTGGCCATTTGACAGGTGACAGGGCGCACGAAGCCGAAAAGAAAACGAGATAATACGGGGGAAAAGAAAAATGGAGAATGGAAAAATTGAAAGCGCTGATGACATACTGGTCTGTGTCGAACGGGAGAGATCCTAAGCTGTTGTAAGGGTTTACAAGGTAGGACTGGCTCTCAGCCTTGGTCTCAATCATGGGGGCAGGGAGGGAAGCGCGGAGAAAGGAGGATCAAGAACGCGAGCAGATCGAACCTGAATGATATGCAATGATTTATATACGCGTCGCAGGCTTCTTGGGAACGGAGATGATGGTCGGCGATGCCGCGATGCTCACATAGAAAGAAGGCCAGACCATCGAGGAAACTCAGAGTTCCACCAGAAAGCTGGCTGCACAAGATTCAAGTCGAATCAGGTTCCATTGTTTGATCCCGGCTTCCCGAGGGCATAATTACGCGACGACTTACCCCCGCCCCATTCCTGGTTCTCCCTCTCCCCCCCTTTTTTTTTTCACCTCCTTGCAGGTGCGCCCAACAACAAACAACAGTACAGCGCTCGGGCTATTCCCGCCCTTGCGTTGTGCGTAACATTGTCCAATTCCCCCCAGATCTTCCCATGATGCGCTCACATTTAGCCCGTCTCGCGACGACGCTCTTTATTTGTCCCTTTATCCTGTGCCCTTTAGCCATCCGCCCGGGACCAGATCGAGTACCTTTCGCACGCGATTTCCGCCTCGAAGCTCGAGACGGGACAAGGGAATTTCGGATAGGAATAGGAACGTGGCTGTGGCGTTCCTGCTGGGTAAACGATGTCTATCATTTTTTTCCTTCTACCGAGCGCGGACCACATCCCAACTCTCTTTCAGAGTGCCTACGCATTTCTGTCTCCGGGTTCCCTGGTCACCGCGACCGCGATTGCGACTCGGAGCAAGGAAGAAGAACAGATGCGGAGCCCGTCCGAAATTGGCTACATGAAATCGCTCGCTTACGGAAGTCGCACTAAACATTCCATAACTGCTAAATCGTGGATTCTTAGCTTAATTAAAATCAAGGCACCACCTGGGCGTCGCGGAGCTCTGCCGGCAAGGCGCGCATTCCGGGGATTACATCACCGGTTCTCATCCATAATAGTCATCGCGGACGGCGTCCGCCATCAGCCATCAGGCCTGAGGGGTTTCTGGCCTGTGCTCTCTCTTTTCCCCCGCCCTTGCACCGTGGGCACAGGAAAGGTTTCCCCAAGATTGATGATCACCCTCCACCCCTAAGCGGTGCAATCATTGCCATCACGATTTTGCTTTTGTGCGCTTAGATAATGCCGTACCCTTCGCAACTCGTTGCCTGCATTGTGTCCATATTCAGCTTTACTCATGACCACATGCCAGGGTACCATCACGTTTGGAAGCATACACGATGAATGTAAATTGCCAGATATATCACACTACGGTCTCTGTAGATCATCCCATTTTCACCAACAACGCACACAGCCCTGCGCCTCCACACTCCCGGAAAACACGGACCCTCCCACCAGACCAGGCCCTCCCCAGCCTCCAAAGCCTGGTTTTTCCGTGCCTTACCCCTTAGCTAGTGCGACGCCTTGAAGGAGTTTCTCGGCCTTTTCTCGCTCCTTCCGGCTAACGACTACACCGTCCAACATTCGCACTTTCGGGCACGCCCGCATGATTAGCCCACGATACGTCAGGCGACCTATGTAGGCCTCATCTGGGAGGTCTCTGCGGAATTTGGCATCCAACTCGTGCCAAGCCAGTGTCGGTGCGACACCACTTGTTCCGTCACGAGAGCTACCTGTGTTCCCACCCCTGGAGGTCGTTCCGGGGTCAACTGTATGTCCTAAATCCGGACCCGAGTGTTTGCTGGCGCCTGGACCGCCCACTTGAAGTCCAGCCTCTGACGGTTGAAGCGCCCCAGGCACGTCTTTCACGAGCAGCGGCAGATACCAACCCAACGTACTTGGGTTCATCCTTGGAAAGGGGAGAAGTATCAGCGAACCGTAGGTATAACCCCCAAGGATTTAAAATGATCAAGACCATGAAGCATACAATTCAAGGGATGAATTGTGCATATGGTCGAAGACTCCAGGACATGTTGAGAACAGGGGCAAATGCAGATTACGATAAGCCAGCGAATGACCCGCACCTGAAGTCAACCATTTCGACGTCGGAGCACCCCCTCAATACCTTGATGATGCCCTTTGTGCCTTTGAGCCTTGACCCGATGATCGTGAGTTTGTTAAGCCTACGTAGGCCCTCCAGAGGTTTCACGTCGTCCAGAAAGTTATAATTGAGGTTCAAAACCCGAAGGTTAGGTACGAGGGCGGAAAATTTTGCGGGAAGTTTTGACAGCCGGCAAGCTGCAATTTCGAGGTAAATCAGGTTATAGCAGTGTTCGGAAAGAAAATCCGCTGGCAGAGCGTTGCCTGTTTTGTGGTTCCGTCAATTAACAATTGGCATTATACGTCGCCGTTCGCAAGGGGTAACCCAATACTAACCAGACAAATACAGTCGTTTGACATCTCGAACCTCATGGATTGAGAGGGATCTATTTGAATTGAACCAACGCTCGTTCGTGTGATTGAAACTGGGACTCACAAGCCGCTTCCTCCTTGATTGCGTAAACTCAAGTTTTCCAGTCTACTCAGCCTGTTCGCTTTCTTGAGCTCTGTGAGCGAATTGTTGTCGATGTAGAGCATCCGCAAGTTTGGGAAATGGCTGGCGTCCAGAGATTTCAAGCGGTTGGCGCTCAGACGCAATATACGCAATCTAGGCAATATGCCGTGAGGCTTGAGGTCATCAAGAGAATTGTTGTCTGTATCGGACAACAAGCACGAAAATTAGCAAAAACGGTGGAGTTGGCTCAAGCGACACATGAGAAAATAGAATTATCTGGAGTGGAATAGCAGCGGAGTCTGCCATAAAGAGGGGATCGTGTGGAGCCGTGGGGAAAGGTCGGCATTGGCGAGAGATCGCATCACCGATTCG
Organism: Russula virescens; assembly: GCA_003316435.1. Taxonomy (NCBI): domain Eukaryota; kingdom Fungi; phylum Basidiomycota; class Agaricomycetes; order Russulales; family Russulaceae; genus Russula; species Russula virescens. The sequence continues at coordinate 40,373 of QFEY01000065.1, forward strand.
CCCGATCCACTAGCGAATTTATGGGGATGGGCACAATGACACTCACCAACATTCAAGACGACCAAAGACGGCAGAAGGGAGAGTCCGGCTATACGTTGGATCCGGTTTTGGCTCACATTAAGCACTTCAAGTCTCGGCCTACGGAAAGAAAGAGGGGGAAGGTGAAAGAATGGAACAAAGCCACGCCGAAACCAGGCGTGAGGGTGACAGTGTGGGTGACATGGATGTGACAACGGGGACATGAAACGGCGCGTTAGCAAGGTGTTCCCCGGGTATGGACGGTACGGGAGCAAGGCTCACCAGGAACCTTGTGTGAAATCCATGTCGGTAATACGGTTTCTCTGGACACTAAGCTTGACTAGGCAGTTCATGCGCTGTAAACCTTCTAGTGATCTGATGTGATTCCCATCAGCACGTAGTTCTCGAAGATGACGGAGGCATTCTAGTTCTAGACACGTAATTTCATTCGCTTCGATCAGTACTGTATGGGCTGGGGCAGCATAACAGAAACTTACGGCTCAAGCTTTCGACGTTGTTATAACTGATGTCAAGGTGTTCTAAGCTGAGGAGATGGCTAAAAGATGTTGCCCCCGTTAAGCTTCCCTCGCACAATATCAAGCAATTATTAGAACCGGGCAAAAATCTATAGTTGCGGTTCAGACAAACCTATTGCGCGAAACTGATAACGACCTGACCGAGGCGGGAACCCCGCTCAGCCATGCCAGCTGGTTGGAATCGCTACCAACACGTCAGCCATCACTACCGGAAATACAGAATCCGATATAACCCACAGTGACAATGTATGCAGCCGTGGCAGAAACTCTTTCAGCCTTGCGACGCTGTCGATATTCTTGTTAGTTAAATCGATACAGCTCAACTCTTCCCAGTGGGGTTCGAACGGTTGTACATCAGTAATGACCTGAACGAGCTTGTCATGGGCGACGCCAAACGACGCCTCAGTCAAGAAGGTCGCATTCGGCCGTGCCCCCACTCCCGGTGCTACATTAGGCGACGTCGAAGGCTGCGATCGTACAGGCACCCGCCTGCCAATGTCCAATGTCAGAACCCCAATATCAGATATATCACCGGCGCCGAGAGGGTGTTTGATGCCAGGGAGTAAGGTCCTGTCAGGGGGGGGTACGAAATCGTTGGGTCTTGATGGCGACTCATCTTCAAAACCTGTAGATAAGGGGATTAGCCCATGATATCTCTTCTGAAGCCCTTTTTTTCGCACTCTGGAAACCATCTAGCATCTCGCCAATACGCTTCGACCGGGCAGACGGTTCAAAGGTCGAGTCCCAGACGAGGACTTGTCCGGCCGGTTCGCTGTCGCTGCTGTCTGCGTGCGTACTTCGTCCGAGGCCCCTAATGGGCCCTTCTCGCTTACCATCTGAAAAGCTCACAGACCGTCGGGGGGCGGGCTTGCTTGTGGGAGTACCGTCGCAACCAGTGATGGAATCCACAAACGATACGGCTTGACCGGCAACTGCCACCTTTAACGCAGAACGAATAGGTGTGGGCACGGACACTTCACGAGACGGACCAGGCGTGCTTTTAACGACAGTGAGGGCACCCTCGTGATGGGTTTCCTCATCACTTGAATCCTGATCGAAGGCAACTTCAGGTCGATCTTCCATGCAGAATGATGCGGACAGAGTGCTAATATCGGTCACATCGTCATCGTCGCTATCCGAGTCTTCTGTGGTGTTATCCTCGCCAACAACACTTGAGCGCATACGGGGATGAGGAGGGCCATCGAATGAAAAAGACGTGAGCTCCAACTCTTCCTCGTCTCCTACTTCGTCAACATCACTGTTGTTGACTGATGTGGACGCTTGCCCTCCAGGAGCGTCCCCAGCCAGAGAGTCTTCTCGCAAACTGTCGATATCGCGGAATGGATCTTCACTCTCGGCATCGATCTCCGCACTCTCTCCACCTCCACCTTCAGAGATGCGTGGCGGTTCCATCGCGGTTGCCTTAACCCATCTCATCATAACCTTGTCGAATACCATTCTTCCAACCCGTTCTGGCAGAGCAGGTACGTCCTCGGGTCCAATACGCGTGATTTGTGCTGGCCCCGGATGCTTCACAAAGGAACCGGAACTTCCCGTCGTCAAAGTAGTCCCGGATACTGTGCTGGAAGAAACGAAACGATTGAGATCCTCATTAGATCGCCCCGGAACGGGTGACGAGGCGTTGGCCGCCGTCCTGACTGCCGGGGAGAGGAGAGCATTTGTACCAGCGCCCATACCAAGTGCGGTGGAATTAGGTTGCAGGGTCGGGCCAGGGGGTTGCGGCGGTGGAGACGGAGGAGGGGCGACAAGAATGGGGGGTGCGGGGAAGTGTGCGTAAATATGTGATGTGTTTGAGGATGTCATACTGATATCCTGATTCAGATGGTCAGTATAATCGTATGAAGTTCAGAATGACAGTACCATGAGAGAACGTCTTGGTGAATTGCCTCTTTGAACACCTGGTGGAAGACTTCGCTGGTTTTGACAGGAGCGATGGGGAGGGGTTGGGATCGCAGGTGGTCGGATAGACCGGGAAGCGCTCTCAGAATTAGGAGATGTGTCTGTAGCATCTGTAGAGAAAATGCGCTTGGATCCCTTCATATCCTGTTTAAGTTGGGCCATAAAGCTCTCTGCTTGTTGCCGGTAGCCCAAGGATGAATGGCTCTTCCTTTTGGAAGCGCTAATCTGCCCAGCGACGATCGAATCTTTATCAATCCCCTGCGAAGCAATGCCACTAACGGTTTTCACGACTTTCTAGATATCAGGGAAATGAAAGGTGTCATCGCAATTCCTGACTCACATTGTTCTTGTGCCCCATGTTGACAGGGCGTACTATCGTTTGAGTTGGGACATGGAGGAGAGGAGATAGATGCATGGGTCGAGAAGGAAAAATCCCTCGCATTCTTGATCTGAGCCATGAGGAATCTGGACTCTCCGACATAATCCTTTCTACAGCCGGGTCGCCTTATGCTGCCGCTAGCGCGGTTATTCGAGACACGGAAATCGCTGGTAGGGCTAAGTTTTACACGCTTCGCACTGCGCAATTCGATTGAACTGGATCGTAACGATGCCTCGGAGACAGGGGAGAGACCGAACGGCGACGAGGTATTAGCAACAAGATTTCCTGTGTTGCTACCAGAAGGTGAATTGATAGCGATGGAGTCAACCATGGCAGATAACTGATCGCGAGTAAAGGTGTCGTATTGGAACTGAAAAAGACGGAGGGGTGGATCCATCATAGGCGTGACAGATGCAGCAATACTTTGGGCGTTCTTATCTCGGATACGACTAGAGGATGCGGTATCAGTAAAGGGCGCAGGTGGTGGGACGGTGAATGTGAATTGGCAAGACATATCTGGCTGCCAACTGTCCCCGCCAGCAATATGAGCGACTGAAAGGCCTTCCTGACGACGGTCAGAAGCCGGTGATGAGATTTGTGCGGCAGATGATTGTAGTGGGGGGGACGGAATGTCACGTGCTGACTCGACGGAGGTTCCAGGAGAGGGAGGGTCGAACATACGCTCGAGAGCAATGGGACTAAAAAAGTCTTTAACTAGACCCTTCCTTTGAGCGAAATTCTTCGGTGTAAGTGCTGGAAGGGCATCTTGGCGGATCAAGAATGTCCCAAGAACATCAGCGACGTCCGTATCTTGACTGAGGCCAGTGCCACTGTGGTGGAGCGAGCCAACAGGGATGGTCAGGGAGATCGAGCGAGTAAAAGGTTCGGAGATATCTTCTTCTTCATCTGGCCATTCGTCTTTGAGTTCATCCGTTTGCCAAGCGGGTTGAGACGCCATTGTGTTCCGGGAGAGAGATGGAAGCGACGCGGTAATGACATGACACGTGATCGCGAAGGTTTGGCGCCACGATAACCTTATTACAGTACACCAAGCGAGCAAAACCTCACAAGTGCAGCGCACTCGAGTCAATGCCCACCGTTGCGGTCAGTCCGCGGGTTCAATCCAAGACTGCTTCGCGGCCTTCCTCGGGCGTCTCACATCCTCCTTCATCCGAAACCCATTTCCAAGAATGCCGGAGCCTTGGGATCTCACGATCACCTCCCCTTCAAGCAAAACGTCGGCCAGCTATAGCGACGATAGAATCTGAGGATGAGGACCACATGGTCGGTTCAAAGCCCACCATTTTTAGCCACAAGCGGCAGAAAACCAGCAAATTTCGACGTATTGAAACGCATGACGAAGGAGTCTCGACCCCCAGAGCTGAGAGTAAAGTCTTCCAGCAACTCCAAGAGCAGAGAGCGCGGCTTCCTATTGCACGAGGTAGGTCTATCACAAATTGACACGAGGATGACGAGGCTTCTATCTCCCCTTTCCATCTTTTAGGGCGCGAGTCACTCCTGCGCAGTATCGCATTGAACGATGTGACTATCATTCTTGGCGAGACAGGGTCGGGAAAGACCACTCGTACGCCCCTGTGCGCCTCTTTGCCTTGGGGCTATCCTGACTCACGATTTGACCTTAGAGCTTCCGCAATACATACTTGAATGCGGTTCATATCGTGGTCAGATCGCTGTCACACAACCTCGTCGCGTCGCCGCGACATCACTTGCGGCCCGTGTTTCTGCAGAGCAAGGGCAACCTATCGGCACGTTGGTGGGGTATTCAGTGCGCTTCGACGAGCGAACAGGCCCAAGCACACGAATCAAGTATCTCACTGATGGGATGCTTGTACGGGAAATGATGAACGATCCATTTCTCACGTGCTATGACGTTGTCGTTGTCGACGAAGCCCATGAACGTACGCTTCGCACGGACATTGTGCTCGCGAGTTTAAAACGCATTCTGGCCCTACGGAATGGTAGTGGCGCTGACTGTAAGGACAAAGGAAAACGCAAAGCAAACCCACTCAAGGTCGTTATCATGTCCGCAACACTGGACGCAGAGAAGTTCAGTAAATTCTTCGAGAAGTATGTTCTCCGGGACTCTCATAAACCTAAAATTAACACTCGACAGTGCCCCAGTGCTCTATGTCAAAGGTCGTCAGCACCCAGTGGTAATATTACATACCTCTACCAGCCAGAATGACTACTTGGACGCGGCATTACGTACTTTCTTCCAGATCCACGTAGACAAGCCCCCTGGAGATGTTCTTATATTTCTGCCAGGTACTCCTCTCGTTTGGCCTTTCTCTTTGCGCCAAGTTCTTAATTACAATTAGGTCAGGATGATATCGAGAGTCTCGGGAGTTCCCTGCGCATGTATGCCAATCAACTTCCCGAGGATGTACCCGATGTGATTATATGTTCGCTGTACGCATCACTTCCTAATGCACAGCAGACAAGAGTCTTTCTCCCAACACCACCTGATTCGCGCAAGTGTATTTTGGCTACCAACATAGCGGAGACATCCATCACAATTCCAGGAGTGAGATACGTAATAGACTCCGGGAAGCAGAAAGAGAAGCGGTACTTGGCGAGAATAGCCGGGAGTGGTGGGTAACTACACTTCTATCCCTCTATTATATCTGACTGGCCCGAGCACAGGATTCGATACCCTGCTAACGACAGATATTACTAAATCCTCTGCCATGCAACGTGCTGGTCGCGCTGGTCGTGAAGGCCCAGGTCTATGTTTCCGCCTTTATACCGAGGATTCATTCAACGCTATGCTCGTGTCAGCTGAGCCAGAAGTGCAACGTACTTGCCTTACATCATCATTTCTACAGTTGAAAGTCATTGGCCAGGACCTGGATGCGATGCCTTTCATGGATAAGCCTGACCAGGAATCTGGTATGTTTCAGCCGCAACGATCGGAGACCACATCTGACATACTCCTTTAGTTGGTTCAGCCTTACGGACACTCTGGCTTCTGGATGCTATTGACAATTCCCGTCGTCTAACAGATCACGGACGGTCACTTGCTATGTTTCCACTAGAGCCCCAGCATGCCGCCGCCGTTCTTGCCTCAGTAAAGCACAGCTGTATAGCTGAAGCTATTTCCGTTGTTGCTTTGTTATCATCGTCTTCCCCCCTTTTCCCAGACTCTTCATCGCAACGCGACATAGCTAATGAAGCCCGGAAGAAATTCCATCACCCTTCTGGTGATCATTGGACTATGTTGAACGTGTTCCGTGCGTACGACGAGGTATGTACGTCGGAGGGCAAGAGTGGCCGGAAAGACTGGTGCAAGCGTAATTTCGTAAATCAACGTGCACTCCGTGAGGCAGAAAACATTCGGGCCCAGTTGCGGGGAATCTGCGAAAGGATGAGTATCGACTGGAGTTTATCGTGCGGAAACGAAGAAAGCCCGCTACTCCGGAGTTTACTGGGGGGTCTGTTGCAACACGTGGCGTTATTACAACCAGACGGCACTTACAAGCAGGTCATGGGTCCTTCGGTATGGTTATTGAAGTTTTCACCTCGTAAGCTATTGACTTCTCTTCAAAGATCGTTAAGATCCACCCGAGCTCGTTCTTGACGGATAAGCGGTCGCCAGCTATCATGTATGATGAGCTAGTGAGTACTTGTGTGTCGAGTTTGAACGACATTGTCTGAAATGTATCTGTAGGTATGTACGAAGAGTGTCTATGCCCGGGGGGTATCGGCAGTGTACAAATCATTCATTTCCGAGTTTCCGAAGTTTACTGGGATGAGACTGCCGTAGGGGCCCATACTGTAGTTCTCAAGTACCGTATCGTGAATACAGCATTTGTTGTCCCAACCCAAAAATGCAATTCCCGGCATTTGCCGCCGGGAGCGGATCGAATTCCGGCTTGTGTGCTGGCCCTTTGCTCCGAGGCCTCCACAGTAACAACCATCAACTACCCCCGTCCTTTTCCTCTTACTTCAATACCGTGTCATATCAGCCATGTTGCAGAGGCATGCTTTGAGGCGTTTCCGATGTACAACTGGCAGGTCCAGGCTGGCTGTCGCCCCCAAGCAGGCCTCTCTTCTCCTTCACCGCAACCTCGCTACCCCAACCACCTCTCCATCGCCTAACGATCCTTTTGCAAATGGTACCAATACTCATTATGCAGAGGAGATGTACCGCCATTGGAGGCAAGATCCGGCTTCGGTCCACGCGTCTTGGGATGCCTATTTCTCTGGCTTGGAGAAGGGGCTTGGTCCAAACGCTTTCCAACCCCCTCCCAAATTTCTTCCTGCTCCGGCAGACGGCGCACCTGCTCTCCACGCAGCCGGTGGTGCCCAACTCGATGACCATCTTAAAGTGCGCGTCGGAGGGTTATCTTAGTCGGTGCTGTAGCTGATAACACCTCGTAGGTCCAACTGCTGGTCCGCGCATACCAAGTTCGTGGACACCATGTCGCAGAGCTTGATCCCCTCGGCATTCTTGACGCGGATCTTCAAGATTTTCATCCTCCAGAGCTTGAATTGAGTCACTATGGCTTCACTGAGCGTGACCTCGACAAGCAGATCACCCTAGGACCTGGCATCTTGCCCCACTTTGCTACCGAGGACCGAAAAACTATGAGCCTCGGAGAAATTATCAAAACTCTGAAGCGCATATACTGTAAGCGCCCTTTTTTTGCATCTTCGGTGTTTTTTTTTTGATGGGCATTAGGCGGTGCTGTCGGGATCCAGTATGTCCATATCCCGGACAAGGAGCAGTGCGATTGGATTCGCGAGCGCATTGAAGTGCCTAAACCTTGGAACTACACCCTGGAAGAAAAACGGATGATTCTCGACCGCCTTATCTGGTCCGAGTCCTTCGAGAAATTCATTGCTAGCAAGTACCCCAACGAGAAACGCTTTGGCCTTGAAGGCTGCGAGTCCCTCATTCCTGGAATGAAAGCCCTTATTGATCGCTCCGTGGATCATGGTATCAAGCATGTCACCATGGGAATGCCACATCGCGGTCGTTTGAATGTTTTAGCAAATGTCATTCGGAAGCCCCTTGAAGCCATACTCAACGAATTCTCTGGTGCGGCAGATTCGGATAACTTCCCAGCTGGCGATGTGAAATATCACCTCGGTGCCAACTACGTCCGTCCTACGCCATCCGGAAAGAAAGTGTCTTTATCTCTTGTCGCCAATCCCTCACATCTGGAAGCTTGCGATCCGATTGTCCTTGGCAAAACTCGCGCGATCCAACTCTTGGAGAACGACGAAGCTGCGCATGCCACGGCCATGGGTGTTTTGCTCCATGGTGATGCCGCATTTGCTGGACAGGGCATCGTTTACGAAACTATGGGCTTCCACAATCTCCCCTGGTACGGTACTGGTGGAACGATCCATTTGGTCGTCAATAACCAGATTGGCTTCACCACGGACCCGCGTTTCGCACGATCGACACCTTATCCCTCTGACATTGCTAAATGTATCGACGCCCCAATTTTCCACGTAAATGGTGACAACACAGAAGCCGTCACGTTCGTTTGTCAACTTGCGGCCGACTACCGTGCCAAATACAGGAGAGATGTCGTCATAGATATTGTTTGCTACCGGCGCTACGGACATAACGAAACTGATCAGCCAAGCTTCACCCAGCCGCGGATGTACCAAGCCATCGCAAAGCAGCCCACGCCCTTGACACAGTATACAAAGTTCCTTGTTGGTCGTGGCACGTTCACCGAAAAAGATATTGATGAGCATAAGAAGTGGGTATGGGGCATGCTCGAGACTGCCGCCGATGGCGCAAAAGATTATGTCCCGACTAGTAAAGAGTGGCTCTCGGCATCATGGCCAGGTTTCCCATCACCAAAGGAACTCGCCGAACAGGTTCTCCCAATGCGCGCTACCGGTGTAGACGAAGCAGTCCTCAAGCACATTGGCAAAGTTATCTCTTCCTATCCCCCAGACTTCAATGTCCACAACAATCTCGCACGCATCATTAAAAATCGAGGCAAGGCTGTCGAGGACGGCGAGGGCATTGACTGGTCTACAGCCGAGGCCCTTGCGTTTGGCTCCCTTGCATTAGAGAAGAAGCACGTACGCGTATCTGGCCAGGACGTCGAGCGTGGCACATTTTCGCAACGACATGCTGTTCTCCATGACCAAGACAATGAGCGCCAGTACATCCCCTTGAATAACCTTGGCGGAGGCCAGGCGCGCTTTGTTGTTTGTAACTCATCTCTATCCGAGTATGGCACGCTGGGCTTCGAGCTTGGTTACTCTCTCGTTTCGCCTAACACACTACCGATATGGGAGGCCCAATTTGGTGATTTTGCCAACAATGCGCAGGTGATCATCGACCAGTTCATCGCATCTGGAGAGCGCAAATGGCTGCAGCGTACCGGTTTGGTCGTGAATTTACCCCATGGATATGATGGTCAAGGACCCGAACACTCCAGCGCGCGCCTCGAGCGATTCTTGCAGCTTTGTGACGATCATCCTCATCACCTCCCTAACCCTGAAAAGCTGGAGCGCATGCACCAAGATTGTAACATGCAGATCGTGTATCCTACGACTCCTGCTAATTATGTCAGTGACCGACCTTGTAGCAAATGCCATTCATACTCTTATGTCCTATGTCTAGTTCCACGTGCTCCGCCGTCAGATTCACCGTGACTACCGAAAGCCGGTGAGATCTTATCATGGACTTTGAGTGCTGACATCTTACGTGTCATCCAGCTCATTCTTTTATTCTCCAAATCGTTGCTTCGTCATCCGAAAGCAAAGTCCCCCATTTCAGAGATGGTTAGCGACACTCACTTCCAGCGCTACTTGCCGGAGACCTCTGAAGAGCTCGTGCGCCCCGAAGACATAAGGCGCCACATTCTCTGCTCTGGTAACGTGTTTGACTTTTCTCCTTCAACGAATTCTTAGCAGGCCATTACCTTCTAGGCCAAGTTTACTATACACTACTCCAGGAGCGTGAGACAAAGGGCATCAAGGACGTAGCAATTAGCAGATTGGAACAGATCTCTCCCTTCCCTTATGATTTGGTTTGTGATCGCCTAACTAACTCTGGAATGCCCTTTGATCCTTTCCCAGATTACACCTCACCTTGATATATATCCCAATGCAGATATCCTTTGGTGCCAGGTACGGCCATATGCGGCGTTGTCACATCCCTTTGATTGACATGACGGAATGCATAGGAGGAACCCCTCAATAACGGCGCCTGGACATACGTTGGGCCTCGTATCCTTACCGCTGCCAACGCTACCCAGCATCACAAGGGTAAATACCCTCTTTATGCTGGCCGCGGACCTACCAGTTCTGTTGCGACCGGAAGCAAGGTACATCTTTCGCTCGATAACATGCCCGGGTTGGTTGAAAACTTTTTTCTTGCAGTCACAACACAAGAAGGAAATTGAGGCACTTTTGCACACTGCCTTCGCTTAGACCTAGTAATTAAATAATACAGTGATTCATCACAACTCACAACTCTTTCTCGTAATAATACAGCCTTGTTAAGCTTCGGACCATAACGGGATAACATGTTGAGTTAAAATGGCATTTACAGATTTTGCCCCACGTTTGCCGATTATGCCTATTTTGAGTAAATTTCGCTCCGATCACAACTTCCGATCAATGGTCATCGCCACTCAATCTGCCCTGTAAACAATGGGCGCTGTACATCCCACGGTGCAAATAACTGTCCAATTACAATAGTTGGCCAGAGTAAGGGAACGTCCGGTCGGAAAATGATAGGGAGTGGGATACGACAGTCAACGGTTTCCATCGCCCGCACCTTCAAACTTGTCGACTACCGCGGGTGGTGACCATGTCGACATGAATCGGGCTCATCAACCCCGGAACCGTGATGGGAGAGGGAAAAAGGGAGGATAACCAATAATGATACATGCATTCTACATTGTACGTATAGATGCGAATTTTTACGCAAACACCAGGCGCCGCTTTCTCGAACCACCGTGTCGAGTCCGTTCCAAGCCAACGGGCTCTTGCCTTCCCGGATCCTTCTCTGGCACCACCGATCGCGCCACAGGCTTGTCCTCAAAAGTCAACAGGTCATAGAGAGACGCGATCTGATCACCCTGAATTTGACCACTTATGTGAAGGAATCCCGTGTTTCAAATTGAACGAACAACGCACCCTTTGTTCGAGAACGTCAATTACCTCGCGCAGATGTTGCGCCAGTACATTCCGTCTCACAACGTTTGACGCAGCGTCCATCATCTTGTATTGGTCCGCTAATTCTGTGTAAATGCTACGCCCAGAATCTTCAGTTCGACATCGTGCATGACAATTCAGAGATACATACCCTTTGTAGTGTGTAAAATCATCCTCGAGCTCCCTCAACACGCGCACGAGCACGGTTTGTGGGGGAAGGCGGTCATTCTTAGCGTCCCCATTCAAGAAATCAAGGTTCACAGTAGCTCCCCGGGTCTTGCGCCCCTCTCCGTCCCCTATGACTGAGCCTTCACCGAAGCCTTCATCCTCGTCGTTGGCATCAGCAACCGTAACGTTGTGACCCCTGCTTGCAGGGTACCATAGCGGTCTCTCCGCCGCATCGCGAGAGCGTTTGCGATTACATACTGTGCATGTCTTGCTATTGTGTTCTGGCGCAGAGAAAAACATCCCCTCGAGTCGTGCACCACGGATTTGCGGGAAAGCTACCTCGCCTGTGTGGTGCCGCTCTAGAGCATGAGCCGGCGTTGGCACGGGCGGGCGGGGGTTCTGCACAGGAAGGGGTACGGATGAACCGGAAGCTTGACGTCGTCTTTGGTGATGGCCGTCAGGGGTGGTGGCACGTTCCAAAGGTGCGGAAATCAGCGGGTTGCGCGCGGAACGTATCGAGGATGCGACGCTTGGCGCACGGTAGGATCCATTGCTGCTGACTGAGCTCCCTAGCCTAGATGATGATCGTGACCGTTCAGACCGTCGCTCCTCGAGTTCCACAGAAATCCGCTCTAATTCGCTATCCTCAACGTAGCGTTGTGGATTACCCACATTACCTGGGGTCGGCGAGGAACCAAATGCGCCATGCTCCGTGCGAGTTGTGCGCTCCAGAAGCGCACGACGTGCGAGAGCGGGTTGGACGTCCTCGATCTCATAGTCGTCGGCATTTTGTTGTGGATCAAGGTCTTCATCATCGTCCTGATCCCTATCCGCTTCGTCGTCGCCACTATCCTCTCTCTGGTCGATATCCAGACCATAGCCTTGGGGCTCATTCTGGGGATGAGAACGACCACGTTCCCTTCTCTCTCTTAGCCCTTCTTCCACGACGCCCTTCAGTACTTCCACTTCTCCTGCAATTTTCTCTACCTCTCGCCTGAGGAGATCGACCTCCCGCACCTTCTGTCGAAGTGTATTCTTGTCTGCTTCCCTGAGAGAGCGCAATTCATCCAGAAGGGTTTTATGTGATGAGAGCTCGGAGGTGAGTCGAGCCATGTGAGATTGGAGAGTATTAATGAGGGATTCCAAAGCTGTCTCCACATAATCAATCCCCCAAGAAAGAAGAATGGATAGAGCATATCTCCGCACCCTTTTTCTCCTCGACAGCTTGCTTATAACGATTTTGCTCCTCCTTTGTATCTTCGACTGCACGTGCTTTGCCTTTTAATTTCGCGGTGGCTGTCTCAGCTCGTTGCTGCTTTACAGGATGCTCTTCACGCCTTATGACTAGCTCGCGCTGTCTCTCGACGTCTTGTCTGCAAACATCCAACTCGTGTTCAAGCTCCTTCATACGTCTCCTGGACGTATGGTTCTCCTCGTCGAGATGAGCAATCTTCTTTTGAAGGAGGTTCATGGCGAGCTGCAAACGGGCTGGAAACCCTTTGAGTGATGGGACAAAGGAATGGGCGGGTGACATACCATGTCCTTCGTCATCTCCATATTCCCTTCCTGTGACTCCGTAGGGCTGATACGATTGTCCCTTGGCAGGACTTTCAACAGCTACAGTTAGTCCAGTAACATCAGGGAGTTGAACTTGCTTCTTCTTTGCGTTTGAAGAGCCGGAGTACGTATTCGCTTGCACTATCTTTTAGTTAAAGAGTTACAGTGATCGTCCACACTTACTTGGAATCGCTCTTTTCTCGCGGGCACTCTGCGTCGGCCTACTCTCCTTCGTGCCAACGTGGGCCTCTTCTACATTCAAAGGGGCATGCCATCTGCTTTGTTCAGCTTCTATTTCGCGTGCCAGGCCCTTCGCTAGTCTTGTGAAGTGCGAATTAGCAGAGGAGGGCGTAAGGTGTTGAGGTGCGTTATTTGGGTTAATGGTTTGCGGTCGCAAATGAACTTTCCGCGGACGTGGCGTCGGTTCACCTTCTCTGACATCCACTTGTGGAGTGCGAAGAGAAGAGGGTCGTCCTGTTATATGGTGTGGTTGGGGCGGATGATGTGATATAAGCCGATTTGACGTAGATGTCCCTCCAGGTATAGGACCATGTGTATGGGCTGGAGATGCGGACCGTGGCTGCAATGCAGGAGAGCGTGGGCGCTTTGGAGAGAATGTCAAGTACGAGAGGGTATCAACGAGCTTTGGTTTCGCCGATGTCGGGTCCGGGGTATCTGGTTCCGACGATGAAGATGTTGACTGCTCCGAGTAAGGGGAACGAACACGGCGAGCAGTGGCCGCGACATGCTGTACGGATAACATTTGATCGAGCTCTGCTGTATTATCCACAACAGGGGGATCGAAAGGCACCGAGTTTGACTGGATATAGAAGAAGGATTTTCATCAAACACCGTAGATGATGAAAAAGAAACGCACGACAGGACGTGATGGCTCTTTCTCAGCGTCAAACAAATTGAGTTTGGTGCCTATGCCAGCAATGAGGTCTTGTAAGGGACGCTCAGGGTCATATTCAGCACCACTGAGGCTGACATCCCGTCTTTCGCCTCGCCCGGCAAGACCAGCACTGAGCGTGAGTGCACTAGCATGGTGGGCGGCTGTGGATAGTGTTTCACCCCCGACGAAGGGATGAATTCCTTCGTCGTCCTCGCCGGTGCGATAGGACCACGCCTGAAGTTGACTGAGACCCTCATCCAGATCAAGTGCATCTCTGGAGCGATCGATAGAGTCAAAGGCAGAGAATGGTGCTTGTACGCTTGATTGATGGCGGGGCATCTCGACGGAGTAATCATCATGAGTGGATGATAGGTGAAGAGACAAGTCGGTGTGGAGAAGATTCTTCTCGAGCTGGATGCGAGACTGCTCCTGCTCGTCTCCTACAATGCTAATGTCGAACCTGAGAGGTGTTCTCCTCATAGCAGCTCGCGACAGCAGTCGAAGTGAAGTGCAAGCAGAGGTGGGGAGAAAGCTGACCGGTGACCAGAACGATGATCAGACTTTGGATGCGCCGCAAACTCAACACGAACAGGCGCGTGGTCACGTGTTCGCGTTCACCCCGTTCCCGTCCCACAATGTCGGACGAAAGAACTCACAAGGCCCATCATCCGTCCCAGTCTGGTAAAAAGGCTGAAAAGAAGGCAAAGGGAAAAGAAAGGCACAATGCGTCAAACGATAAAGTGATCACATTCTCTCTTTTTTTTTTCCGTGTGTCAAGGCCTCATGCACACATGAACTAGGCGTTTGCACCCAGATCAGGCCGAAGAGCAGAAAGACAGGGTCGTCGCGCTGCAGAGAAAGCGCAAACTCGCCTCCATGTTCCCCTCGTTGACCGTACCCCCGACGATGCCCCCCCACCGGTCATAGTTGCTGTCGTTGGCCCACCAGGCGTCGGGAAAAGCACCCTTGTCAAATCCCTTGTCCGCAGATATACCAAGCAGACACTGAACGATATCAGAGGACCCGTGACAGTAATTAGCGGGAAAAAGAAGCGACTGACCCTCATCGAGTGCAACAACGATATCTCCTCCATGGTCGACATTGGCAAAGTTGCTGACCTCGTCCTTCTCATGATTGATGCATCTTTTGGCTTCGAGATGGTGAGGGCCCTAACCCTTTTCTCATGGACCACCAACCCATTACTTGTATAGGAATCATTTGAGTTCCTCAACATCCTCCAAGCCCATGGCTTCCCTAAAGTCATTGGCATTCTCACCCATCTCGACCTGATCAAGAAGACGGCCACTCTACGCACGACTAAGAAGGCTTTGAAAAAGCGCTTCTGGGCTGAAATATATCAGGGAGCAAAGCTTTTTTATTTGTCTGGCGTCCTCAATGGACGCTATCCCGATACCGAAATTCTCAACTTATCTCGCTTCATCTCCGTCATGAAATTCCGCCCTCTTATTTTCCGCAACGCCCATCCATACCTCCTTGCAGACCGGTTCGAGGATCTTACATCTCGTGAACAAATACGTTTGTCAAGGGGGAAATGTGACCGCACCATCACGCTTTATGGTTATGTTCGCGGCACCAACCTACGAGAGAGCACCAAGGTACATATCCCCGGCGTCGGAGATTTAGATATCAACTCTATCACGCTGCTTGGTGACCCTTGTCCATTTCCCACTGCCGAGTCGGAAAAGCGGCGAAAACTCAGCGAAAAGAAGAAGTTACTTGTTCATGCACCCATGAGCGACGTCGGTGGGGTGATGTATGATAAAGACGCTGTATGGATCAACGTCCCGGGTAGTTTTACTCGTGGAAATAAAGACGGTGAGGTTTCCCGGCATCTGCTCCTGCTGATCTGCTGACACGTTTTGAATAGTACCCCAAGGAGAGGGAGAGCAGATGGTGATAGATTTACAAGATGTCGACGAAACCCTAGAAGATGCCGTCGCTCGCAGCCAGATTCGTCTCCTTGGTTCCTCCTCGCAGTCGCTCTCTCTCCACCCGTCTTCTAGTAGGCATGCTGTCCTTCACGCTGCAAGCGATAGCGGAAGCCAAGGGGTCGACGAAGAGAGTGAGGAACAAGAGGACGAAGAGTTCGCACGTAGCTTGGATAGTGACGATGACGAGCTGCCAGGTAGCGAAGATGAAAATGTAGAACTGCATTTCACTGGACGATCAAGCCACCGTGTCGGCCACCGCTCAGCAGATAGGCTATCAGAAATACGCGAAGCCGAAGGGGCAGACGTCGAATATGCAGAAAGTGATTCGGACCTTGGGGACGATGGCGGCGGAGGCGCAATCGACCTAGACAGGGACAGTGAAGTGGGCCCAGAAACTGACATCGATGAAGAAGCAGGCGACGACGAGACTCCTAAATGGAAATCCAACATGATAGACCAAGCAAACGCGTCGTTTAAGCTGGCACAACGAAATAAGCGCAAGGACTGGACTACCCTCATCTATTCCACTCCCTTGTCTCCGCGTCAAATCGTGCGCGGCGAATCAAGCACAGCCGACCGAGAAAATGACGAAGATAACGACGACAATGATGAATTTTTCACGTTGAGGAAGGCAACCGATGCAGATGCCGACGCTATGGATGCTACGAAAGAAACACTTTCCCCTGATCAATTAGCAAAGTGGGAGAACGAGGAGGTGCTCGATTCCATTCGACATCTATTCATTACGGGCAGAAATGATATCTTTGATGCCCCCGGTACTAGTGATCAAAAGGCCACAATGAGCGACGATGATTCTGACGAGGACGAAACCTCCAACTCGGATGACGATGGAGACACCCCGAGAGAAGTAGATTCCCGAGCTACAGCTCTCATGGCCAAAAAGGAAGCCCTTAAACGCAAATTCGACGAGCAGTACGATGACCCAGAATCTTCTAAACAAGACTTCTACACCGAGGCTAAGGAGGCAATATCCACCCAACAAGCTCTGAACCGCGCAGAATTTGCTGATGTCGACCCTGCTACTCGCGCACTTGTAGAGGGCTATCAACCTGGCTCATACGTTCGCATTGAACTCAACTCAGTGCCGTGCGAGATGTCTGAACATTTCGACCCTACCCGCCCGTTGGTGGTAGGCGGACTTCTATCCGCCGAAGAACAATTTGGTTTTGTTCAAGTGCGTATCAAGCGCCATCGTTGGCACACACGAACGCTGAAGACAAATGACCCACTCATTTTGAGCTTGGGATGGCGGCGCTTTCAAACGACTCCCATTTACTCGCTTGACGACCATTCAATTCGGATGCGCATGCTCAAATACACGCCAGAGCATATGCATT
This sequence comes from Russula virescens, assembly GCA_003316435.1. Classification (NCBI taxonomy): domain Eukaryota; kingdom Fungi; phylum Basidiomycota; class Agaricomycetes; order Russulales; family Russulaceae; genus Russula; species Russula virescens. Next base: position 57,313 of record QFEY01000065.1, read on the forward strand.
GTTATGCGACATTTTATGGACCCATATCTGCCCCTAACACAGGATTCTGCGCGTTCAATTCCCTGGAGGATGGTATATCAGCGTTTCGCATCGCCGCGACTGGTGTGGTACTAGATATTGACCGATCGGCGAAGATAGTCAAGAAGCTAAAGCTAACAGGAGTCCCGTACAAGATCTTTAAGAACACAGCCTTCGTGAAGGACATGTTCACGAGCGCGCTGGAAGTAGCCAGGTTCGAGGGTGCACATCTTAGGACTGTGTCTGGTATACGCGGCCAAGTAAAGAAGGCGCTACCAAAGCCTGACGGGGCATTCAGAGCTGCGTTCGAGGACAAGGTGTTGATGAGCGGTGCGTGTTATCTCTCGGTCACCGAGTTAGTTTCTCGCTCAATACGTTACTGCAGACATTATATTCCTTCGGGCTTGGTACTCCATCCTGCCGCGCAAGTTCTACAATCCCGTTACGTCCCTCCTTCTTTCCAGTGGTTCCAGATGGACGGGTATGCGCCTGACGGGTGAGGTGCGGCGTGAACAAAACGTGTCTGCGCCCCATCAACGCGACTCTGCCTATAAACCCATTGAACGTCCCGGTCGACGTTTTAATCCACTTAAAGTTCCTCGCAAGCTACAGGGATCACTGCCTTATGCATCGAAACCGAGACTCATGAAGCCGCAGAAAAGGACGACATACGTTCAGAAACGTGCCGTGCTGCTCGAACCAGAAGAGAAGAAGGCCCTGGCAGTGATGCAACAAATGCAGGCCCTGCGAAAGGAAGCGATCGCACGAAGACGAGAGAAAAAGCAGGAGCGCTCCGAAACCCGGAAAAAGCGCCTTGAGAAGGACGAACAAAAGAGAAGTGATAAGAAGAAGGAGGAACGGAAAGAACACATGCGAATAGCGGGAATCAAAAACAAACGGGAGACAGAGAGGGAGGAGGGCATCAGTCGAAAGAAGAGGAAGACATAGTGATTCGGTTAATTGCATGGTATGTTACTATTTAGATGACCTATGCCGTCACTGCAGAAATACACATCTACTGTACCACCCATCCAGGCGACTCGCTACATGGCGCGAACCTATTAATTTAACGATAAAGACAGCCGCGTGACTTGGAGTGAATCGTACCATCGTTGCATTGCAGGCGTATCGAGAGTGAGTCCTCACGCTGCTCTGGCTTCAGGTCCCCACACAACCCGAAGACCAAATTTTGAGGACTTGGACCTTTCGTTCCTCTCTCACAGACCTTTGGCGGACTGGATACAGGGCTATCCTAGTCGCATGTGTACGGATGTGTCAAGATCTTGGGCATCTCCTTTCTCGGTTCTTGCAACATACGTGTCTTTAGAGAAAGGCCGGATTCGTCGCCTTTGTGCAAGAGAAAGTCGACGACCTTTTTCGCAGCAAAGCACGGTGATGTATGCTGTACCACACTATTAGTCCGTTTTCTCTGCATCGCGTGTTCCCATGATCCCAGGTGTCTGCGAGTCATTACAGTATGCCACGGCACTTGACGGTAACCCAGAGACGCGACCCCTGCTCCAATCGAGTAGTATTTGGGGTGCATAATTTCTTCATCACAAATGTATAGGACACGCGACACTCGATCCACCGCCAGGTCTGCGCTTTGTAATAAGATGTAAGATGTTCGCCCTGTTTCTTTTTGGCCTCCCAGGACTTCATTTTTGGTATTCTGAGTGTCATTTCCAAAGCGATCGAAAGCGATCGAACAAATTGCGGCCTGTGAGCGGTAGGAAGTACATCGATATTAATTACCCTCTCCCCTTACACTTCACTTCACTTCACTTCCCCGAACGATCAGGCGTGCTCGGTAAGTCCGAAGAGCGTCAAGCTCAGCAGGCAAAGAAAGTCGGAAGTCTGTCTGGTCAGGGACGCAAACGGATATTAACGGATTTCATCCCCCGAAATTCATGATGCGGCGGGGCCGGGGCACGCATTACTGCACCTTTCTCTCCACGCACGACGGGTCTGCTTCCCTTCGTAGATAAATGTAACACGTATGGACCAACCCCGGTAGTAGCGTCGGGCTCTTTTTTCTTACCGTTCGGAGCCGCGCACGCATGATACAGCCTCTTGGCCACCCTATTGGTTCGGTGGTTCGGGGAATAGCCGCACATCAGAACCTATATCGGGGACTCGCTTTTAAGGCAGTTATGGGAATTGATTGGACAAGTACGGCAGAAACCGATGACCAATGACCCGTACGCAGCCCGTTCATTTACAGTTTGACCTCAGCCACGTATCACACGATCCATCAATAACAATATTGCCATTCCTGGTGTACAGATGACCATTATTTGGTGAAATGAAATGAATAAAAAACTCGATGAGGTACTGTGTTTCCCTGTAAGGGCCGTAATAAAGGTCAACGGCCTAACGTCATCCATCTCGTTTCGCCCACGGAACGGTCCGCACAATGAAACGTCTTTAAATGGTTGGGCATACAGTACCAAGGTCTCGCAAGGAGCCGCACCGTACTCAAAATGGTGTGGTGAATAGTTGCCGTGAATACAGTACAATTACAAGCTGTCTCACGAATGTCCATAGGCTAGTAAACGCGGTGTTTACAGCGGAGAATTGCGTTCTACAACCCCACCAGCCAAATCAGTGAAACCGAAGCCGTTCGCCGAGGACCCCCGCTAATGCCAAAGCGTCATCAGCCGTGAAATTTGTGCAGCGCACCACTGCAACATCCTCCAACGGAAACACGTCGACCGCTTGTCCTTCCCCGTCTGTCGCGCGCACTCTCTCACGCATGGCCTCCACTATCGCTGCCCCGCTCAGTCGTTGACAGTTAATCAACTCCAGACTTCGGAGCTTTGGCAATAGCACCATGCCATTCGCGTCCGGCGCGAGCAGACGCACAACCCGATCTGCCATGTCGCTCGCGACAATCCTGAAGTCCGTCAATGACCGAACGCGGGAGAAGAGCCACGCGAAATCCTTCGTTCGCATATCGGCATAGTCCATCTCAAGCACACGCAGTGATGGGGAGCTGCGACTCAAGAGGCTCCGCAGCCCCATACCCGTCGCGTGGTCACTATATGGTGACTGGGAATAATCAGTAAATTCATCATCCGAATCCCCGTCCTCAAGGGCACATTCAGGGCCGAATGTCTGTGAGTATGAGGATCGATGAGAATTCTCTTCCAGTATGGGAGAGGATGGGAAACCACTTGTGGTTGCACTTGATTCGTCACCGAGGCCATGAAGGGGAACTAACGGGGAATCGATCATCTCGCGCGAGGGATGAGGAACGTATGGGTTGAAGACAGGAAATTCAAAGTCTACGTTGAGATGTTCGAGGTAGAGCTCCCGCAATGCCGGGGTGTGGAGATATGAGAGTAAGATACGCGTGGAAAGAGTGCGATGCAAGACTAGAGAGCGCAATCGCGGGAGTGAGACGATGGGTGGTGAATGTCGGATGTCCTCCAAGGTGATCACCGGCTCCGACATAGACCCCGTGAATGAGAAAAACTCAAGCTCGGGGCAAACGGTGAGGAACCGAAGAAGGTCGTCGGGGCGTATGCTCAGGGCCAATGGGCTTTCATTAATTTCATTGATTGAGAGGGTCACGAAGCGGAGTGGACTCAGAGAAATGGGAGAGGGAAGCTTGGACAGCACTACGGTCATGAATAGGAGGTTAGAAGTCAACGATATTGTGTACGGTTTGAATGTGCCAGGAGGCCCGGCATCCCCAGCTGCAGCCGCCTGTGCTTGAATACTTTCTGTCATCGCATCCAACTCTGCGTGGTCGAGCACGTTGACCTCGAGTTCTTCTAGCTTTGGTTCGCCGTTTCCTGTGTCCCAGAACTCACCGAAACGGACGGCCTCCTCCTTGGCACCACCAACGGTGCACGAGCGCCATCTGCTTAAGTGATTCAGGAAGGGTGAGAGCAGTGGGAGGAGGCTATCCCTCGATACGATGTTAATGTCCACGTCAAATGGGAGACCACGGCTTCGCCCAAGGTAGAAATTGGCGATGCGATTTGCAAGATGAAATGACATGGAACGGTCATCGAGGGCGATGAACTGGAAGAGGCATGGGGAGTGGTCTGTGATGGCTTTCCAGCGCCTGCAGACCTTACTGAGTGTGATTGAAGTGAGAGCAGCTGAGTGGGTACACCAAGTGAATATAATAACGAGCAACTCTGTCGGAAGGTGCTCCATACGATACTCGGCAGCAGCAGCACTCTTCGTAGAGCTGAGCTGACCACAATTAAGTGTCTGTCAAGCCTTTATCACACATGTATTATGTAATTATTGGAACTGCCAAATTGTGGCTGTCGGGCTTCGAATCAAAGCCAAACTCTATTAACCCATCGACACCCCGTACCCCGTGCTCTGTTATCACCTTTCACAAAATGCCCGGTGTACGCGACATTAGGTACGTCCTCTTTCCTCGCTCCTTGAAGTGCATCTCATGATATCGCATTATGCAGTGCAGAAGCCTTCATTGCTGCATACTCATCTCATCTCAAGCGTTCGGGCAAGCTTGAGGTTCCGACCTGGGTTGACATTGTCAAAACTGGTGCATACAAGGAGCTTGCACCCTACGATCCGGATTGGTTTTATGTCCGTGCTGGTGCGTTTACACACAAGAGCTTTCGGTTGCGTTCCTCCACGCTCACGTTCTTCAAGCCGCTGTTGCGCGACATATCTACCTTCGCAAAGACGTCGGAATCGGTGCTCTTGCAAAACTCCATGGAGGCCGCAACCGCCGCGGGAACCGACCTTCACATCATGCAGACGCTTCTTGCGCCGTCCAGCGTAAAATTTGCCAATCACTAGAGAAGATTGGGGTGCTCGAACAAGGAGCTAATGGTGGTCGTCGCATTTCACAAGATGGACAGCGAGACCTTGACCGCATTGCCACCGCCGTCGTTGAGGCAGCACGGGAGAACGAGGAGGAGGAGGAAGAGGAAGAAGAAGAGGAAGAAGAGGAAGAATAATCATGATGCCTCTCATTATCTTACACGGCGCGTATATGACTGCATGCCCCAATCACAAGGATATGCCTCCACGCGCTTCTTAAATGGGTGCACGGTGTGTTTCCATGCGATTCATATTAATCGTCCGCTGTACATAGTGGCGGGTAGAGTTGAAGGGCTTCCTTCTGAGCGCGCCATGTTTCCTGGCTGCACTATTCACGTTGTCATATAATCTCGATTCGAGGCTGAACAGCGTCAAAGCGAGTTTTGGAGTGCATATGTTCACACGTGAGCTCAGAGTGTATAACGGATTAATTGGTCTGACCATTACTTGGCTGGTCCTCGATCGCCGTCAACATAAGGCGAATAAAATCCTGGTATTGAAGGTACCACGTGGAATGCCGCTCTAATATGCAATCATATGCAGGAATCAAATATTTTGAATATATGCGTGTATGGAGTTTTCGAAGGATAGAGTAGGAGCGGAAACCAGTCCAACATACCTCACTCATCGGCATACATTGTGTAGGGGTTTCCTCCCCCCAACCCAAAAGCCTCTGGCCAGGTCTAATAGACCAATGAAAGGCGATGCCGATAACCTGAACGGATTGGAGGACAAGAGAGACTCGTCGCATGCGACAGCGAGGCCCTTTCGAACAGCTCCACGCTGGTCGGAAGGCTCAAGTAGCGCATGGACGCCGTGGATCTCCGGTGCGTTCTCTGTTCCGTCATCGGAAGGGCATATGGGACCAGGAAACAATTCCGAATATGCAGGTGAGTGTTCAACGAGCTTCAAGGTCTCATCATCTATGGAAAGAAGGGAAACCAAGACGGAAATCAGGGGAAGATGGATACAATGATGTGGAACGGAAGGAAGAGTCTCCGAACGTGCGAGCCTATGCGACCGTTCCAGAGGTGTCCTCCGTGACTCAAGCGGACGACCATGCATACGGAGGAGGGCGTCTCTGGGAACAGGAAGTCCTGGGGTAAAATATTCGGGAATGAGATCCCACTGGCGGATAGCATGCCAGTGCACGGCATCGTCGTCGACTTCGGATGCCCACGACTCAGGCTCGCTTTCATCGTCCAGTGGGCGCATGGCAGCATCGGGCGAGGCCTGAGCCCAGTCCTCGGCGATGCCGCACTCCGAGTCGTCTGAGCCTGTGTTGGCAGACAGCCGCCGCACGGAGCGCACGCACTCCCAGTCGTGTGTGCCAGGAGTAACGTCCGTGCTGCTGCCGCCAGGTATGGCACACGCTCTACCGTTTATGCTCTCGTCCATCCGTGGCGGTATCAGAGGTGACTCTTCGGAAAGCACGGGGCGCACGGTGCATGCGCTTGAGAGAGAGGTTGCCGGAGGAGCGGGAGGGGGGGCGATGGGAGTACCAGAAAGTACGTCGATGGAGAGGCTGTCCACGGATAGGCCAGAGGCGGATTCCTGGAAGTCGTTCATATCGCTCTCGACTTGTGAGCTTGGCGATCCCACCGAAGCCAAGCCCGTGATGGGATGTCGCCATGCTCGAGGATAGTACTCCATGGTGGACATTGATGAGGGGCCGGGGAACCTTGGAGCCACCCGCGAGATCGGCCGTTCATGCCACTAGTGTGTCCGGATGTCTGCGAAGCATCACTGTGATGGCGATGCAGTGTGCTTTGAGACACTACTACAGCACGAAAGGTTACACGCACGCAACTGAGCATTAATATACTCGAGGGGAGCTTGCAGCATAAAGGCGTTACGTGGAACTCATTGTCGGGCTACACAGCCTGTCCTTTCACCACGGTGCTTGACTTTGCAGACGCCAATTAAAATGGACACAGTACCACACGGTACCTGTGAATCTCGGCGTTGGTAGCGGATGCAAATTGCGTCCTGAGAGTTTCCAGGGAAGAGTGGTCATATAGGCTGATTTACAGAAACAGGTACGGACACATATCACATTATGGTTAGAAGTATGTACTAAACCGCTATCATGGTCATGCTCCTCTCGCATCATACTTCAATGCCTCTAGTTGCGAGATGTTATTCCTTCCCTTGTGAATAAGCGAACGAAGGAACTGGTGAAACGACACAGCCAGGAGGGCAAAACTCCACCATGCGATATTCGCCAGATCTTGACGAGTAAGTATGCAATACGTGGGGGCAATTGCAGCGATCGCATAAACTCGCGCATAATTCGGCACGAGGATATGAACTCCCGGCGTAGGCCCGGGGTCATCACACTGGACAAGCACTGCAAAGCCCAACAGGATCACGGTGTGGAGCAATGCAAAAGGAATATCAAACGGTATACGTGGGGGCTGGGCATTTGAGAGGAACGGGCCGAGTGGGTTCACTCTTCGAAAGATATACAGAACATGCCTGAACTTCCAACTTCAATGAATCGTCGGAGCAGAGACCGATGGGGGACGGACAAAAGCGCAAAGCAACCCATGGCAACGCGGAGGCATAACCAAATTTGCCGATCGGATGTATCATTCTCCGTCTTCAGAAATTTTATGACTTCTTCCTGCTCTGAAAGGCGATGTCAGATGGTCTATTAGGGTATGTCGAAGGTGTAACTATACACCGGCACGAGCAAGCGAGGGCTCACCTTGGTCGTCTAAGAAAGCCGTATCCTCAAGTAAGTTGTCTTCATCACTCGCAAATGCGAAGGGGGATCTCTTCTTCAGCCCTGAAGTGACTTGCATTGGCGTCTTTCAGAAAGAATTGGGGTTCTCTGGTGCTAAGATACGCAGTTCAAGTAGTAGTAGATGACTGTGCTGGGCAAGTCGAGTCGGTCCGGTCAGAGTGTGTCTTAAGCCAGTGAACAAGCACGAGGGACCATGTGCCCCACTACCAGACTTGGACGGGTTGAGTCTTGTCTCCCATCCGACGAAAAGGTGCACTAGCTCTCCTTGCAATCGATATATTTTTTCTGATCCGCACGTGGCCCCGTCTGAGATCACACCTTACCAGAATGTCGCCACCCGCTATTGAAGAAGGTCAATTCGATGATGCTCCGATGGATATGCACCCCAAGGATGTCCGACAAGGATACAATTACATCGACGAAACGCCTTTAAACCAGCTGAAAGATAGCTCAGAGGATGATGACTCGGATGAGATTTACTCTGAGGAGTCGGAGGATGACTTTACCAGAGTCGAAGATGAAGACTGGGAAATCGCAGAAAGGGGTACGCATTTGGATCATTCGCCGCTGTAATTCTCTTTTGATGTCTCTTCGCAAGACTTTACTAAACAATACAATCGTCTGCGACAACACCTTGCCGTGAACTCTGGGAATGCGGATGGCGTGGCTTCCGCGATCAAGCAAACGACATCGGTTGCCTCTCTCCCGGCCGTCAACCATCCAAAAGCGGTGACACCATCCTCGAAGTCGCCAGCGTCCGATCAACTGCTCGCGCTCGCGAAATACTCGTCGCGTTTAGCCAAGATCGATGTACCCTACATGATGGGCGTAGGCGTCAACCGTAAGGGTCCCAGCTCGTACGCGAACATGAAGGACAAGTCAGACCGCGCGACGAACGAACAGGTGCTCGATCCTCGCACCCGCATCATACTATTCAAGATGATTGGCCGTGGCTTGATCCATGAGGTCAACGGTTGCGTGAGCACTGGTAAGGAGGTACGGAAGTTCCGCATGCTCTCACCGTCAACTTCTGAACCGTGATTCCCGCCAGGCTAACGTCTATCATGCTCTGACGCCAGAGTCTGCGCACCTCGCACTCAAAATATACAAGACATCCATCCTAGTTTTCAAGGATCGCGACCGGTATGTGACAGGGGAATACCGCTTTCGTCGTGGCTACAATCGCAGGAACCCTCGGAAGATGGTGCGCCTATGGGCGGAGAAAGAGCTGCGCAACCTCAGGCGACTGCGCGCGGCGGGGATACCTTGTCCCGAGCCGCTCGAGGTCCGCGAGAATGTCCTGGTTATGGGTTTCCTTGGGAACAAAGAAGGATGGTACAGAGAGGCAATACCTTTACTTGATACGCTTAATAACTGACATTTACCGACTGCAGGGCATCACCGCGTCTGAAGGATGCCGAGATCAAGGACCACTCGGTCTACTCGTCCTTGTACGCCGAGCTCGTACTTAACATCCGCAAACTCTTCCACCAATGCAAGCTTGTGCATGCCGACCTCTCTGAATACAACATCCTCTATCATGAAGGCCACCTATACATCATCGACGTCTCCCAGAGCGTAGAGCATGACCACCCATCTGCATTTGACTTCTTGCGCAGCGATATCAAGAACGTGGAGGACTTCTTTGCAAAAATGGGCGTTAGATGTCTTGGACTACGCCGCTGTTTCGAGTTTGTTGTCAAGGAAAAACTGGACACCACCGACGGTCTCAGGGACGAAGATGCGTTCAAGAAGTGGCTCGAACTTGCCACATTAGATGACACACCAGAGGGTGACAACCCTAAAGCGTCATCTGCGCTATCCGCACATGAAGATGCCGTATTCGAAAAATCGTACATTCCCCGTACTCTCGGTGAACTTTACGATCCTGAGCGCGAAGTGGCCGCACTCTCACTCGACGACTGGCAAAAGCCGATTTACGCCGACACGATCGAGCTGGTACAACCAGAAAAAAAGGACCTCACAAAAGCAGACGAAACACAGATCAACGATGGCGAAGAGTTGCCGACGCCATTACCTCAAGACGGCTCTCAGGACAGTGCAAGCGATGTTAGCAGCGAAGCAGAAGGGGATGACACGAAACCTTTCGAGGATAGGCGTCCACGCGGCCATCGCCACGAGGACCGCGAGATGAAAAAGGTACTTTCTTCTGCAGCATCTTCACACATGCCGTTGTCTGACTCTCACATCCAGGAGCGGAAGAAGGCAACAAAAGCCGAACAGCGTGAAAGGCGGAAATCGAAGATGCCTAAGGCAGAGAAGAAGAAGCGTATAAAGGCTTCGCATTAATTCATGTAGCGGTGGTATCCAAGTAGCAATCAGCGCCACCGCAGTCACTACGGGGGCTTAGGCGTCCGTAATGCACCCATGGCTAGCATCTTCCACGGCTTTTATATACTTATACAACGTCCCTTGACGCGCCTTGAGTGGTGGCGCGGTCCAGTCCTGCCTGCGGCGTTTAAGTTCGTCTTCTGGTACCTGCAGGTTGATCGTATTTTTGACGGCATCCACCGAGATCGTGTCTCCGTCGTGGACAAGTGCAATAGGTCCGCCTACTTGTGCTTCCGGGACAACGTGGCCAATTACGAACCCATGGGAGCTTTACAGAAGCAAGGGCGGCAGAATGCTCAGTTAGGGACACATGACATTCAGGTTGAATGAAAAACCTTACCCTCCACTAAACCTTCCATCGGTCAGACACGCCACGTCTTGGCCAAGGCCTGCACCCATAATCAGACTTGTGGGTTTGAGCATTTCTGGCATGCCTGATTTCACGATTTGGTCAAGTCAAGTCAATATCAACACCCTCGGATTCCTCAATCACGTACCAGGGCCACCCTTCGGTCCGAGATACCTCAGAACGACGACGGTCTTCACACCCTTTTTGATTGACCCGGCCTCCACGGCGTGTACAAATTCCTCTTCAGAATCGAATACACGTGCCTTCCCCGTGAACCCGAGGCCTTCCTTTCCTGTTATCTTCGCAATCGCGCCGCCGGGCGCCAGGTTACCAGTGAGGACCCTGATGGACGAACCAACATTTAGCGTAGAGCAAGAGAGGACAGCTCGTCGAGTACGGACCTGATATGACCAGTCTCTTTTATAGGCTTATCCAATGGTCGGATGACATCCTGGTTGTTTGATAGTTCCCCATGTTCATGCGTCCAACGCTCAAGGTTCTCCCCTAGAGTCCGACCCGTAACAGTCATGTTATTGCCATCAATAAGGTTATGTTTCATGAGGTATGCGAGGACCTCTGTTTTGGGTCAGAACCGGAAACGTTGGAACTCAACGTGTACTTACTAGGAATGCCGCCGATTTTGTAGACATCCTCCATAACATATTTGCCACTGGGTTTGAGATCCGCAATAAACGGCACTCTATCTGACACGGACTGGAAGTCGGACAGTTCTAAGTTTATACCCACAGAATGAGCAATAGCAATGAGGTGTAAGACGGCATTAGTAGAGCCGCCAAGTATCATCGTTAGAACCTAGTTTAGAAAACAATGGGGGGGAAATAAACGTTGAACTGAGTATCTGAACGAGTAAAATGCACGTACCATTGCATTTTCGAAGGCGGATCGGGTCATGATATCCCTTGGAAGAATGTTTTTTTCCAAAAGGTGATGCATGGAGGTTCCGATCGAGTCGCACTCAGCAAGTTTCTCGGGACTTTCAGCTGGAAACGAGGATGAGCCCGGTAGTGTCATCCCGAGAGCTTCCGAGGCGCTGGCCATCGTGTTTGCGGTGTACATCTTTCGTTGATGTGAGCTCAATGAGTTTGTACAACGAGACATAACAAACCCCTCCACAGGCGCCAGGGCCTGGACACGCGTGTCTCACAGTGAGGTACCGCTCCTTCTCCGCTTCGGGACTTTGACCGTCTTGCAAGTATTTACCATACGATTGAAAAGCGGAGACAATGTCCAATTGGGGAGCCCCCTCACAGGAACCAGGACGAATAGTGCCCCCATATACCATAAGACCAGGACGGTTTAACCTTCCAACTAAGAAAAAGGTATCAATACCGATTCACTTGAAATAAGAACGTATATATAAAGATGCGTACGAGCCATCAAGACACCAGGCATGTTTTTGTCACACCCCGGGATAACGACCATGCCATCAAGCCAATGACCGCCAGCAGCAGTCTCGACTTGGTCAGCGATGAGGTCCCTAGACTGGAGGGAGTAGGACATCCCGCGAGTTCCCATGCTGATGCCGTCACTGACGCCAACTGTACCGAACTGGTAGCCTATGACACCAGCATTAGAAAGTGAAGCTTTGGCACGTTGTCCCAAGCCGAGTAAATGACGATTGCAACTCCAAGGAGACTTCTCAGTTGCATAAAGAAAGGTCGAGTAAGCAAGACTCACGGATTTCCCTCATACCTGGGACATAATCAGACCCAGCGGAAACAAATGAGGGAAATTACTTGCCAAACACTCGCTACTCCGACCATCGCCTTATTGAAGTCATCATCGGAGTGGATACCGTCAGTAGCATAAAGCATCGCCTAGACAAGTGTCCATCATTTATGAACGCCAGTCAGTTGTCAAGTTGGATTCGAAACTCACCTGGCTAGCACCTTGGTCTTTCGGTTGTGTCACCGTCCTCGAGTATCTGTTCATAACAGGCTTTTCGTCTCTGTTCGAGGAGCATGTCGAGAACGCTCTGGAAGTCGTTCGCACGGCATGCTTCCTTGAGGTATAGACCAAGAGCTTCGACATGCCCAATGCACTGAAGTACCAAGTCGGTGCGAGTGTCCGCGGCCGTGGACAAACCAACAACTTTTCGCTTAGTCAGCATCGCATATCTATGTCCGAAATCCCCGGGTTCAGTTAGTACAGAGGTGCGCTCTGTGTAGTGTACGGATATACGGATGTCCAGTGTGGCCTCCGTAGGTCACTCTTGGCCCACATGATAAATGGTGAGCGGCACCAGTGTCAATTTTTGAGTGGCCAAACTCCCAAAACAGCTCAATTAAGTCCGTGCGCATGTACCAGTATCCTTAGCGGATATATCTAGTTTCATAGGAGAAAAAAAATCATTTGGGGGATATGCCCATATCTGGAGCGGCTAATTGAGCTGGTATGGTAGTGTACAACGGGAAACTTTACAGAGTATCATATCGTGATGGATAGCGCTGCGAACGCGAAAACGCGAAAAGTTTCCAATTGGATATTCTAAGTCGCTAGGGAATCCACATCCTCGGGCCCAAAATACTAGATTTGGATAGCCTTCCTCGGCAAGATCAACGTCGTCGTAGGGATACATCCAGTAGATCAGAGCACCTCATGTTTTTAAAGGGAAAAACTGAGGTACGGATTAGGAGCATACCACCAAATAGGGCACCCAGCACCGCTCACCGCTCAATCATGATATGCAGAGATTCGAGAACTAAGCAGAAAATTTTAGAGTCAGTCACGATTCTTTGTGAAACTCTAACGGTCCTCCTTCAAACCAGCCATGTAAATGAATCCCACGGAGGGATAGGAGCGAATGCGCTGCGGTGGCCCCTCACTCAGATTTATGTGCAACAGTGTAAGTTAGCGGAACCAAACCTTATGGGCAAATTCTCCCGCATAATCGCTCTGCCCCTGTTGCTCCCCTCCCCCTCCGGTCGCTCAATCTTCCTCCATTTTGTGCGATCGCGAATGGGTCGACGATTTCCCTCCACCCCGTCGGATTGATTTCCTCGTCGAGAGCCCCAGTCGAAAGTCGCCTGTGTCCTCCACTGATCCTGTTCTCAGCTGCTGGTTCGGGCTTGCGTCCCAAGCTATGGCAGATCAAGACCGTTCCCCGAGCCCAAGCCGAAGTTCTCTACCCCCTCCACTGCACAGACACCTCAGATCTGCACCCCAGTCATCGCACGTCATGCCGACTACGACGAGCTACACACCAGCCCCGTGGTCTAGTGGGCAGCGGTCGACGACAGACCCTGCTTTCTACACGTATCCTCCCCCACCGAATGCTTCCAGAGAACCTTCATTGCCACCGCCCGAACATCAGCAGACAGAGACGACGCATGGATGGCAGATCGGTGTCCCTCAGCCGGACGTCCCGTTCTGGGATGAGCGGTTCCCTCACCCGCAGCGTATAGGGCACGCGGAAAGTTATACGCGCGCTGATGATTCTAGTTGGGGAGGAAGCTACGCCTCGTCGCACAGAGCGCAATCTTCAGACTGGCGGCCGGTCCCCCTTGCGGAATTTGAAGACCATCAGCGTAAGTCCCAAAAGCCGTGTCCTGCAAGCCAGTTGACAAGCTCACTTTTGGAAAAGGATTACCCTCCAATGCTGAAATCTTACGATCACAGAGAGCCCTAGCAGAACCATCCTCAAGTCGCTTCAGTTTTATACCCTATATGGCCGTGCCAGAAGGGCTGAGTGCGCGGGTATACGACGAGCGACCAATTTTGAACGCCAGCGTTACGACCGAGCCCGCGCACCACCAGGCATACTTGCAATCTGCAACTCCCCATGGTCTCCCGGGGATTTCGGGTGCAGAGGACTTTGTTAGCCCACTGCTCGATTCTGTTTTGCTAGACATACCGGGCCCAACCACAACGATCGATGGTTCTTCCTCTGAGGCTGGCCAAGGGGAGTTAATAGAGGAGAGTCCTACGAAAGCTGTGACCGTGCGCAAGGGAAAGCAGAGAGTGAGCGGTGTAGTAGATGAGGTGTTGCCTACGCTACGGAAGTTCCGGAAGAAGACGGAAATTGCGTGCAATTTCTGCAGAGGTAAGCACCTTTGAAATGAAGTTCATGAGAAGGCCACGGGCGCTTGTGGCTAATTGTGGATGTCGTTGTGTGGTTCCGTCCTTCTTTACACATTGTTGACGTAATTTCCGTCTGTCAGGTAGGAAACTCGGTTGCAGCGGGGACAGACCAAAGTGCAAGACGTGTCAAAAGCAGGATAGAGTGTGCGAGTACGAAGCTACAGCGCGACGACGAGGCCCTGGCAAAGCCCCGAGGGGCAGCAGAAGACTCACGAAAGGTCGCGGGGTCAGCTCACGCACACGACGTTCAACACCCGAGAGTGGCCCGCCAACATTCCCTGGCGTTAGTTTCGAGGTACCTTTGCCCCGAATACAGGTTCCTGGTTCGGGTGATTTTGACGCACCGTCAGCCAATAATGTGGAGATCCAGGATCACCAGTGGCAGACGAACAGTGTCGATCGGGCCTTTCTAAATTCGTTCTCTTCGCCAGGCTGGGGAACTGTCGCCTGAGTAAATGTGCGCCTTAGCATTTTTTATTGGATAATTTGCATGTCGGACACTGGTGCCGCACGACTGTTGCAGGGGTTCCTTTGCCAGGATAACTACCCATGGCCACGAGGGCAATAGCGAGGACGAACCAATCGCGGGAGATTAGATGTGCATCAGGAAAACACCAAACTAGCTTATTTCCACTTATACTACTCGTATTTCCCTTATATTACTCTATTGCTTCGTAACTTTGGACGTTGAAAAATATGCTCATCTTCTACTGTAACACTCGCAGAAGAGCATCACGACTTCTCAGCTATTAGTACCAAGACCCCAGGCGCATCATCAGATCTCTGCTAAACTGAGAGCCGGTAAGAACTAGAAAGGAACGCTCCGGCTGTGAATATCTTGGGCGTACCGGACACAGGAACTTGGTGAGCCATCCTCCCCTTTAAAGTTCGGCAGGAGCGCCCAATTGTTCAATCAGCATCAATAAGTTCTCGGTTGGACAGGAAGTTATCTACTGATGCTCTATAGAGTCTATAAGTCCACCATATGAACTCCGCACACATCATAGGGTCAACCGAGGTAACGGATACAAATATCCTCCTGACGACCAACGAGGATAAAGTTTACTCATGCGGGGCCCGCATCTATGGAGTAGACCATCCTAGGTGTTGTTGCTGTGCACCCGGATTGATCTTGCTCCGATGTCGGAATTGACACTGACTTGACCCGGCAATGACCCGACAGTCGAGGGGCCAGATTGCTGGTGCTGGATCTTCCCTCTAACGCTAACATTGCTAGGGTAGAGATAAGGAAAGATATCCGGCTGACCAACGCGAAAAAAAAAGGTTTGATACCACTTTCAAGCTGGCGTCTTCTGCAAACGTTCGTATTAAAAGACTCAGCATGAGTTCAACTCGAAAGTTTTATGGTGGTATCGAGTCAATGTCTCATTTAAGGTATTTTGGTGTTTTTTGCGTACATAAGCATTTTTCGGACGGCTCACGGAATTGCACTGCGGTCCCGTTTGGCGCCAGTCATTTATCACGTTTCTCGGAGTTGTGAGGGTATTTTCGGGGTGAGTCGAGCGCACCCCCGTTAGGATATCTTCATTTGGTAACAAGGGCCCAAACACCGCACGGGTAAGTGAAAAGAGCGATTTTGAGAAGGCAGGCGTTATCGGAAGCCGCGGAAAGCTACGCACGAGGATAAGGGGAGTTGATTCTAGACCATCAACGGAAGGCGAAGATGCTTCTGATCCGCCGCTACGGGACAGGGTTTCTTTGCATGACCACGGTGAGAAGAGCTGTTTATGAAGTGCGCGCGATGGGCGGCCGTGAGGGTGAATGCAAACGTGGGGCGGGATGACGGTTTAGGGTAGGATATGATATGGAAGTGATGGTGCACAGTGCACCCTGGAGGGACGGGGGGAGTAAAAATTTGCCAGAAGGAGGAGGAGGACGGGGGAAACGGGTTGAACGCGCCGAGAGGAATGAATTGGTCGTGGACTGGATTGGTTTAGTGGGAAATGGGTCGGGAAATGAGGCCGGAGCGGCGCCGCGGAGAGAAAGGAACGTAAGTCCGGCCGGGGAATTCAGTGCCCCGCACAACGTCGACTCAGCTAACCTGCCCAAGCCACGGTCAGCCAACCCGCTCTCCGTTCGGCCCATTCGCTCCTTTTCTTCCTCCCGCCATGGACAAAATCGACCAACGCGCCAGGCGTGACCAGGAGGATCGTCTGGACAGGCTGTCCTCGCAGGACCACATCCTCTCCTCATACAGCGCACCACCCGCGCAGGCCCTCCTCTCCTCACGGAACGGCTCCATCGCTGCTCGGCCTGACGGACCTACCAGCGGATACTCCCTTATGGTCGCCGGACAGGCAACAGGAAAAACCGCCTTCCTCCGCCTCCTCTTGGATACCAGCGACATCGCGTCGACCACCTCTCAAGACCAGCTCGCATCCGTCGCCAAGTTCATCCAGGGATGTGCTGGCCACACCTCTCACATCCGCTCCCTCTCGTTCGACATAGACTTGGACCTTCCTGAAGTCGGCCAACGTCAGTCCATCACGCTTACCCTTACGGATACTCCGTCCCTGGATGTCAGGGACGAGGTCGCCTCCGAGAGACTTGTTGGTGACATTCTCCGACACGTCGAGACAAAGTTCACGGAAAGCCTGGAAGATGTCGGTCTCTCTCATTCATCTCCTCACCACCTTCGCTCACTCGTCTATTGTTACAGGAGTACAAAGCCCGGACGGGCGACCACCACATCCACTTGTATGTTGGCAGTCCATTCCCGCGGGCGTTTCCGTCTCATCCGTTTCCCATGGTCTCACTACCCCGCTTTTCCCTGACAGGTGCATTTATTTCTTGGATCCTGATACTATCGTTCCTCCTTCCGCCATCCGTCCGCCTGCTCCGCTCCTTCCACGTTCGCACGCCAACAACGTTTCCCAGCCCGACGCCGAACCTGTCATCCTTGAGCCCCCGGTCACCACGAATCCGCTCCATCGTCGTCCAGTTCTACCTCAAGCGGAGATCAACATAATTCGCACACTCTCCTCCCGTGTCAATGTTCTGCCCGTCATCGCTCGAGCGGATACTCTTACCAATGACCGGCTCTCGGCCATTAAGATGGCTGTAAGACGAGATTTGGCGGAGGCGGGTATCGGGTTCGGAATATTTGACCTTGATACACATCCAACATCCAATGGTGACAGCAAACCGTTCAATGGCCTGTCCAACGGATCTTCGTCTTCCCCTAACAGTTCTTCGCCAACCTCTCCCGTGACCCCTTCCTTCCTGCGGCTCCCATACTCGCTGATCTCCCCAGACTGTTATTCCCACAGTGATGGCGTCCATCGCCAGGCTCTGTCACGCCATGAGCTTGTGCTGCAATACACTCCAGGTCGTCCTTCGTCTCCCAACGCTCTCTCAGCCAAGCACCTCCGTGGAAAATATACTCGTAGCTATCGCTGGGGTTCTCTTGATGTGCTCGATCACAACCATTCCGACTTTCTTCCACTTCGACAAGCTGTTTATCATCATATGCAGGTGAGGGTGTTTTTTTAGCTTGATCTGTTCCTTTAATCTAATAACTTTCCTCTTCAGACGCTGCAGAAGTATACTCGTGATTATCTGTATGATAAGTTCAGGGTGGAATATGCGATGCAGCATCACCCTGGTGAAACCAGGGCCCTGCAAGCCAACGGACCACCCTTACCCCCGATTTCTAACAACCGGCCGATCCTTACCATAGATGCCCCGCTTTTACACTCTAACATGCCTCGCTATTCAGCACTTGCTGTGTCTCGTCAAGTGTCTGTGGTGGATACCCATGTCCCCCCCATCAGTTCGGCATTGTCTGATTCGGGTCAAGAGAATAACAGGGCATCTACAAGTCAGTGATCACTTACAAAGGATTGCCAGCGAATTGTATGACTAATTGGGTCGTGTGTTATCCTTCCAGAAGCGAGCCGACAGCGCGCTAAAAAGATCACTGTTGCGTGCAATTTTTGTCGCTGTATGAGGTCTATCATCTTGTTACCGGGATATGTCTTTCTGACGCTCTGTCCCAACAGCGCGCAAACTAAAATGTGACGGCGGACGACCCGCCTGTCACCAGTGCCTCAAAAGGTCGAATGCATGCGATTACATGGTACCTCAGAAAAGACGCGGCGGGATACGCCAGAGGCGAAATCTCAACAATAGTGACAGTGAAGGTGCAAGTGGTGATGAGCCCTCGGTCGAGATAGAGCTCGAACCATCGGCATCTCCAGAGGCAGTGCCAAAATCTCTAGCTCGTGTTGGTACGGATCGTGAACTTCCACCCCTGGACGTCATTCAACAACAGCAAGCAACCTTTGCAAAACATGAGGAAATTCCTGCGTTGAAACTTCAACAAATTCCTCAGCACAAGTCGGAGCAGCCGCTGCCTACGTCTTTGGAGAGGCGGGGGCCACCGTTCATGGATGCTGATCGCGTTGGTCAGTTACCACCAATTGCGCTATCACCTCCGTCCGGTATCAACTCCAGTGTGCCACCACTATTGCCTTCCATCAGAGGCCCGGATGAGCCACCGCTGTCAGCACTTCCTCCTGCTGTGCATCAGCCACCCGAGGTAGCAACGCAACGGAAGCGCGCATCTGTGGTTTCAGGGAAGGGCAACCGATCGTCGTCTAACTACGGTCCGAAAGTGGTCGCGTGCAATCACTGCCGGGGTACGTAACAAAGAAGTGCAAGGTAGTCACGGGAGTACTCATTCAAAGACAATCACGTTTCCAGCGCGAAAGACCAAATGTGACGGTGGCCATCCGACCTGCTCAAGTTGCGCGCGACGGTCACTGACCTGTAACTACGTCAACGACCCGAACGCGCCAGGTGGGCCGCGACGGAAGCCGAGCACGACTGCGTCCGAGCCCGCATCCACATTGTCAAGTGGACCGGTGTCTGCGGGACCATCATCTGCATCGGCATCGGCATCTGGGTACAACATGCATGACGAAGATCGGATGGAGCGAGAGCGGGAGAGGGAGCGAGTAGAAAATCAGCCGCCGTCGAAGCGGATTCGGGTGGAAGGCGGATCAACCGCTTCGACGATCGCTGTCGTTGGGATTCCCTGAGGGAGTCGGGTATTTGTTGTGTGGGCTACGTCGGTGTAATTCCGCTTTTCTCTCGTTTTATTTTTGTTGTCTTCCGTCCATTCATTGACTGTGGGTGTGTGGTTAGTTAGAAAAGCTGTGTTACGTAATGTACAACTACTAAATCAGGGTTTTTGCTTTTGGCCGCAATTTCGCTCGTTCTCGTTCGCTCGTTATTCTTCTCCGCACCGTAAAATCTTCCCCTTGTTCTTCTATTTATCGCCCTCTTTCTTTCTCCCCATCTCTATATCTGTTTCTTCAATGTTCCGTGGATTCCGTAAGAAAGCAGCAAAGGAGCCCGTCGAGGAGCCAATTCGCAAGACGTCGCTCCCAGATATCGCTTCGCCGGATGTTCAGTGGCCTGAGGACCTCGTCGACATCGCTGCTATTCGCCACACGCCTCCCCCGGAACACCAGCTTCAAGGTGCAGCTCCCATCTCCTTCCAACCGGATGAACAAGGCACAACTTCATTTCACAAACCCTTTCGTCGCTTTGCAGGGCGTTCTCATGACGGCGGGGACCGTTCCATCTCTTCAATTTACATGTCTCCTCCACCTTCCTCTTTTCATGCACCCTCCGGGCCAACGACCCGTGTAGGTCAGCGTCGCGCCCGCGTACCACCCAAATTCAACCTTATGGTAAGTGTACGGAACCCGCGTCGCGTTGCGCCGTGCTCACCAACGCGCTCTAGGTTGCTGGAGCCCAAGGTACCGGCAAGACCTCACTTTTGCGCCTTCTTCTCGACACAGCAGACATTTCTCCCACCGCCACCGCCGAACAACGCGCGTCATTTGACCGCTTCATGCGCGGCGGCGTCAAGACTACCCCCCGCATCCAATCTGCCACTATAGATATCCACGAGTCCCGTTTCGACCGCGTGTTGTTTTCCGTGATCGATACTCCCGGCTTGGACTTCCAGGAGGGTCGTGAGCTCAAACTAGAGAGACAGGTGTCTAGCATCATGAAATATCTCGACGGGCTTTACGCGGACACCATGAGTGAGGTTCGTTTCCATGATGCCTTTGGTGACTGGGAGTAAATGAACTGATCGTTCCCAGGAATCGAAGGTCGTGCGACAAAGCAAGGGTGACGAGCATGTGCACCTGTGAGTTGCAGTGCACGCGTTTCCCATATTTGGCTCAACTCTTCACAGTTGCCTTTACCTCGTCGATCCAGCCTCCATCTTGTCATCCACGTCTCGTCGTTCCTTCTTTCCCCACAAGACACATTCCAAAACGACGATATCGGCACAGCACCCGGATGAAACGCCACCACTAACCGATGACGACGGCGATTCAGACGTTGAGACCGATAACAACCCAGGTGGTTTGACCATGTTGCCCGCAGAGCTTCGCGTCATTCGACGACTCGCTCAGCGCGTCAACGTCCTCCCCATTATTGGCCGCGCTGATTTTCTTACGGATGACAAATTACGTGCTGTCAAGGCAACCGTTAAGCGCGAGCTCTGTGAAGCAGATCTCGGTTTCGGGGTATTTACCCCGGAACCCATGAAGCCCTCCGTTTCTAGAGACAGTGACATTTTAACGGCCAACGGCAAATATACTTCGACTGTCAATGGCAATGAGGATATCACTGAAGAAGGCGAAGAGACGGAGTCCGAGTCGGATGACGACGATGACTTGCCCTCCCGGCCCGTCATCACGTTGCGCAGTGGGCGGCAGAGTGCCCCTCCTCGCCGTTCGTGTTCACGCTCGCGACTAGAGCTTACCGAGGAAGCACGCGAGCCACACTCACCTGGCCCGTTAGATCCCGAAAGTGTCGCGAATGTGCGCTTTTCTGCGTCTACCGTCGCACGATCAGATCTCTCTCCGCTTCTACCCTTCGCGATCATTGCACCCGAGAAGTACCGCTGGCACCGACCCAAACCCGCGGCCGAGGCAAGCATCAAGGATGCTGCATCCGAGAACGCACAGTCGTTACCATCAAACTCCGACTCACCTGTCACGCCGGTCGTGAAGGGGCCTTCTTGGCCACTCGTGAATTCGCCTCCGGAAGATCTAAAGGGGGTGTTCGTGCGTCGGTTCCGTTGGGGTACAGTGGATGTACTGGACCCAATCCACTGTGACTTCGCCGCGTTACGCACCGCCGTTCTGTCCACACACATGAAGGTGAATCCAGGGCCGTTCGCTGGGACTCGAGGTGGCTCATGTTTTGTGACCAGGTGCTCAAGACGCACACGCGTGAAGTTCTATATGAAAAATTCCGCACAGAAAAGCTACTCGCACGACGCGCTACTCAGAAGATTGGCGAGGAAGAAACAAAAAAGCTCCTCGAGGGTTTGTCTTAATTTGAGTTTCCCGCCATCTGCTCAATACTAATCCTTGTCTAGATCTAGTAGGGTTGTGAATCTCACATTGACCAGTTCAGAATATAGTCCGAGCCAGGATCTGGATACCGCTTCCCTTATAACTTCCGCCTGCTGTATACATCTACTACTTTCGCTACATTACTCATACCATCGCTCAGCCTATGCGTTCACTCTCATTACTCTTTTTGTCTACCTTGTCCTTCCTATCTCCAACCCCGCTTTACCATCAGCCATCTCGTACTATCGCTGCTTCCATACCATTGCTGTATTTATTTGTCTTCATTTGGAGGGCACTGAGGATGTTCATTTCTTCGATTCTGACAGGCACTGACGAATACATGTCGCTTTAACGCGAGACTTTGATACCTGTGTTGGTTCGGGAAGTTGAAACACAGAGTAATTGTGCTATCAGAAGGTTCTGTGTTGCCAAGCCAAATCACCAGTTGGCGTTTGCACTTGATGTGTGCACATGGTTCAACAATCATGATCATCATTCGCAAACACAAAGGTGTAACTAAGACGGATGCTTCGATTTCGCGAGTTTCTCTATCTCCTCCTGTGTTAGGCCATCCAACCTCTGTAGTAAATAATCAACCTGGAGCCGTAGTCAGGATGTGGCACCATGACTACAACGTGACTTGGACTTACCTCGACGTCCTTCGTCAGGGGGATAATGTAATTTTCGTACAGATCTACCACGCAGTCGACATCAATTTTGCCTTTACCTTTACCCGAACAGTTGGGTAATGGTTCTCCATCGCTAGCAAAATCCTGCGCGTAGAGCATCGCCTTCTTCCGGAGGCGTATCAGCAAGCGCTCCTCGACCTCGGGTTTCGTGATGAGACCCCTGAGCGCTGGAACGTCGCCTTTCTGGATGAGCGGGATAAAAGTGGCGGGGTCTTGCCTGAACTTGGACTCGGACACGAATTTGCCTATGCGAACGATATGGAAATGGGGAAGAGCTAGGATGAGAGGGAAGAGATATACGGACCGTAGTGGACGCGTTTGGAGATGGCATGAAGCACGTCGACGTCGACGGTCGCGGCTGAGCCGTAATTCCCGTCGTCCTCAAGTTCATTGTCGCCTATGATGCCCCTGGAACGCTTGAGGCACGCGAGGGTGAGGGACGCCGGGATCGTGACGCGCGGTACGATCGAACGTATGTAGAAGGAGAGGATGGATGGGTTCACGTTCACGTTGTTCGGGTGGAGGATAGGGGGGTATTCCAGCGACGGGATAATGGGATCGGGCAGCCCCTTCGTGAAGGGATACTCGTCCGGGCTGTTTTTTTTTCGTTTATGCGTCAGATGAGGTGCCTCTGAGAGAGGGATGGTACTAGCCTTGTGTACCTCCGCGCTTTCGCTACGAGTCCAAGGTGAGTAGTGGCTTTGGGGGGAACACGCCAAAATGAGCGAGCGCACCATGGAAGCTCTCCGTCTCTTTCAAAAACCACTCGAGCCAACTGCCTTTGATGTGGAGCGCTTCGAGCTCCTTGAAAGCGCCACGCTCATAGATCCTGGGGTTGTGGGCGAACTGTGCGCGTTCTATGAGAGAAAAGATGATCGTGTCCTCGAGGCGGGTGAGGATGGACCTGATCCTGTCCAGGGAAAGCGGGTCTTTCACGAGTATATAGTTGGCCTGCATGTTTTCCTACCAGGTATTGCCGTCAAAAGTCCGCCCGCTGATTGTTCTTGCGTGATGATGTCGATGCTGGTGGGGTGTACTCCCATTCACCAAAGCCTCAGGATCAGGGAAACTAAACGTAGTCTCGGCGACAAAAGTGGATTGAGTTTATCGATAGCTGAGCTCGGCTGAGCCGCGACCGAGCCGACTGTCAACCGGTCAAAGGCTTGACGCCGTTGACTGGTCGAGCCTGAGCGACTTGGGGGCCCGTCGCAAAAAAATCGGCGTATCATGGAACCAAAACAGCCTGAGAGGTCTTGCCGACAAAAAAATCAATCTGATCTTTCCACTGCCGCGGGGCGCCCTTTCCAAAAGCCTCCGAGACCTCCCGAGACCCTTTAATTTTTGCCGACGAGAACTCGGTGCAGACGGCACACGGCACTTGAACAAGCGCGCCGCAGCCGCCAAGCGATCAATCCTTAGTCTTGTGTGCCAGGGCCCAGCCCGCATCACCTCAACCTCAAAGTACTACAGCACACAGTACAAGCAGCCACGCGTCATGCCTCGGGCCCGACCCCACTTCATCTTTGCTTGTTTCAAACGAATCGAACGCTGCGGAGACTGGCTCACAGGAGCCGCCGGTCCACTCTTCGTCACTGCCGCATCAGTGCTTTTCATTCTCGGAACTCTCTGCTTCCGTATGTCTTCTCTTCTCAATCTTTTTTACTAGCCTCTCCGCCTCTCTGCGTTCAAAAAATTTTTTGTTCTGAAAATAAAATCACAATTCAGTCGACGTCATTCTGCCTACTATTCCGTGGCCATGGCTGTCCGTCCCGCCGTGCATCTTGATCATCATCAATTTGTTCGCCCACTATTACTTTTCCTGCACCGTGCCTCCGGGCTTTGCGGGTGACCCGCCCCAGCGCGTGGGCCACAGCTTCATTTGGGCAAAGAAACGACGCGCGCACGGTAGAGCTTTGACCGATGGCGTTCATTGGTCGTCGCATCTAAACGTAACCCCTGCATCTTCAACCAAATGTCCCAAGTGCAGCGAGACTAAGCCTGAGGTACGGAAGCATGTTGTCGTTTGGGATATTGTCTTACTTCCATGTCGTGCGATTGCTTCTCAGAGGACACATCATTGTCGAGTGTGTAATCGCTGCGTGTTTAAGTTTGACCACCATTGTCCAGTGCGTAGATCCCACGCTGGTTTCCCATTCGTGTCTTACTCGTTTCTCTTAGTGTGTGTCTTATGTGCATTCAGCAGCTCTGCACGATATTCAATTTCCGCAGGGATAAACCAGTGTGTCGGCCTCCATAATGAACGACATTTTGTCTTGTTCATGTCTGTATTCACCTATTCCGCTTTCCGTTTGCCCCTTTTGAGGTATTTTCTAGGGCATACGTCACGATAGCTACCTTCTGCTTCGTTATGTTTGGCTGGTCACATCTGACTGTGGCTCTGGGATTCGACTTTGATGTGAGTTCATCCCTTAGGCCTTATGTGCGGTGTGTTCAAAGCGTAGCGTCTCTAGGACACTTGGGAACATCGGACATCCCCAATTCTCTTCACCATCATCTATCTCGTGTGTATTGTGATGTGCCTAGCTATTGGTACGATGCTCGCATGGCAGCTGTGGAGTGTCTCCATTGGGGAGACAGCGGTGGAAAGCTATGACCATGAGTACTATCGGAACGTTGCCTCGTCCCGGGGAGAGGTGTGTCGTGATTACACCTGTCCCCTATACTCGTCTGATACCCCTCACAGACATTCCAGAACTCTTATGACCTTGGGTTTGTGTTTTCTTTGCCTATGAAACTATCATTCATCCGATCTCATTTCTGCAGGAAATCAAAGAACCTCCAGCTCTTTTTTAATATCGGAGTAGATGGATAGTACGCACCCTTCTATTAACCTCTACATGCTACGACTTATGCATATCAGCCCTAATTACACACTATTTTTCCCGTTTCGCGTACCACCATATACGGATGGTCGCTCTTGGGCACGCAGACCAGGGCTAGAACGTCATCACGGGGTGCATGAAGGCGAGGAACTTACGGACGAGGAAGACAGCTGAAGGAGAAGCCGTCTTTGGGACAACTATGCATCAGCGATATCACAAACTCCTAAACCTAGTTCTGGTGAGCTCTCATCTTGTCCATCTCATACGTGGCAATTTTCTGTCTTGTGATGAGAGTCTGCCGGGGCCAGATGACTCTTTGAGAACTGCTTCTGGCGGTTTTGGAAAGTGGCTTGATATACGTCCGGCTTATCCGTTGGTTGAGGTCACGATAAAGTGACCTTAGTCGCACTGATCTTCTATTACTATGCGCGTTTGAGAATGGAGGGTGAATGCTGACTTTACTTGTTAAGCAGGTCCTTACTCAAGCTAGATGCCATGTAGTCTCCCTTTTCTGTTCGGTTGGTCTTTCGCGGTATAACAATCCACAAGTTGCTAGAGCACAATTTCACTGGATGATGATTCTGAGCATTCTGATGTTGCATATGCCATTATCTGGGGAGATCATAGCCTGCAACTCCTGCAGAGTTCCTTCAAGCAAGTCTTGCCTCTCCACCGGTTGGGTGGAGGGAGGTCAATTGCACACTTTGATCGAGAGGTGACAGGATCGTGGGCTCTGCTCATGCGTGTGCTGCGCCGATCATTTGCTTCGGGCGCTTAGAGATGACGCACGGGCCTGCCATATGAAATAACTATCCTGAAAGTTCATGTCGAGCTAGGTGGCGCCCTGTGGCCGGTAGCTATATACTCATGATGGGCAGTTTTCTTATGCTAACCGTACATCTTGCATTTTCATTTCCCTCTTTTTAGGGTCACCCGCGAGCTAGCAGGGCTCTTCCGCTCCAAGCTAGAGGTCCCTTCGAGGATAAAAGTGAGTCGATCCACGAAGTTCCCTTCGTTTAAGATCCCGCATATGCCGAAGGTCGTTAGTGGAAGACGTCATTGGTCAAGTGACGACATTTGCCACACGGCACCACGACACATGTCCGGTTATGCCATCAAATGTAACTACCTCGCCTATGCGACGAGGAAGGGACTGGTGTACGCATAGAGCTAGCCTTTGTCGTGCAGGCCTGACGTTGCTTATTAAGGTTAGCTTGAAACATTCAAATAGTCTCACATGCCAATAATAGGAGTACACCCTCTTGTCCTTGCTCCTACCTCCCCTGTCGCCTAATATATCAAGGGTACGCATAATTCCCATCGCACCACGACATTCACGTCTGAACGAGGAAAGACAGATAGCCGAAACTCGACATCTCTTATTCATACGATGCCAAAAGCAAACGTAAGGAAGATGGACCAAACCCAACAAAATCGATCTGCAAGCTGCTCGAGACGAAATGGGAGACCACGTCGCTCTGAACCGAGCATTAAGCGAGAGCATGGAAATATCATTGAGGCTCCTGATCGTTTGGACAATTCGAACTGGATGTTCTGGCGCGAAAGCATGGGCCACATCTTAACGTCGTGCGGTGTCGATGGATATGTCAAAGGACAAATTACGTGTCCCGACCCCACCGTAGACCCCGACGGGGCAAACAATTGGGCGTTCAACGACACCTTTGCAGGAGCGCTTATAAGAAATAATGTCGAGTCCACACAGTTGGTCCATATTAGGCGATGTGCAACCGCTCAAGAAATGTGGAGAAGCCTCGAGGCCCGGCACGAACCAAGGGACTACCAGACCATGCTCGAATTCGTGCGACTCCTCCGTACCAAAGCCGCCGATGGAGACGATATTATTGAACATCTGAATAAACTCCTCCTGTATTGGGACCGAATTTGTCTGAACGAAGACTTCGACCCCGGAATATCCGAGCTGCGTTTTAAAATGATTATTTGCTTTTCGCTACCCTCATCCTGGGACGACTTCACCAGCCCATACGTCCAAAATCTCCTCGGAGATTCAAAGAAGGATATTGGGTTACATGCTCTTATTGGAATCCTTATATCAGAATACCGTCATCGCGAGAACCGAAAACGAGAACGGGAGGTAGCGTACTGAACGTCGCTCAAAGCCCAAAGTATGGTACGTACACCAAAAGCTTCCACTTTCAATTCCGTTCACGCATCTAATGCATGCCACAAGCCGGCACTCGCTTGCGAGCACTGTAGACGGGGGAATCATATGCAGCGTGCTGATGTACATCTTTTGGACTGAAATGGTATGGAAGGAGACGAGTAACGAAGCAGAAAGGTTAGGAAGGTTGAAAAAGTGCGAGGTATGGGATGAACACAAAAGGCTGTCTCAGATCTGAATGTTGTAAATGAATATCATATTTTGAATTCATCAAGAGGGCGTGTTAAAGTGAACGAACGAACATACAAACTAGTTTCCAAAGTACTCCTCGACCAACGCGCGCTTGCGCAATTCGAGGAGTACTCCCTCCATCTCCTCCTTAGTTGGCATTTTTGGTGGCAGAAGACTTTCCACCGAGAGGAAAGGGATAGATGCTGCAGCCGCACGGGCATGTGCCATCGTGGCGGCAACTACATCAGCCGGTGCCGCGCTGGGGTTGGTCACAGGCGCGTCTGATTTCGAGCGTTTGGCGACTTCGCTGTCAGATTTCGGTGCTAGGTGGTCGTCACCGTCAGGAGCCTTGCGTTTGCCATCTGATGTCCCAGGTGGCGGGATAGTAGATGGGGATGCGCTTGCGCCGCGCGGTATTTGAGGTATAGGTGCATCAGTGGGAAGGCCAAGGACTTCGCGCAAGTGCGCATACGCTTCCTCCCACTCTGCCGCGGGCATGAGGGGTAATGAGCTGACCTGCCCAAGTCGCTAACCAAGAAACGAAAACATTACCTGCTTGCTCTCCCGCCTCCTCGTATTTTAGAAGTTCCCCGTCGTTCTCGTCGAGATCGCCAAAGTACGCAGGCCCTTGATTTGTGAACTTTTTGTAGAAGTTG
>QFEY01000067.1:0-48711 GCA_003316435.1 Russula virescens
GGACTAATGGGATGAAGTGGTGGTGGATTTCGATGTGTGATTGGTTTGTTCGCCTGACAAACTGTGCATCCTTGTACGTATCGTGCTACATAGAGTGAATCTCTTGGCCACCAGTATTGTCTTCGCAGCAGTTGGTGTGTTTTGCGCTTCCCTGGATGGCCTACAGTGGGGAGGTCATGACTCAACTCCACTGCCGCCCGTCGGAGAGGATCTTCCGGTGGGATGGCTAGGGCCGACCCCCTGTACCAATATCCGTCTTCACGACGTTCTAGGTCTTCATATGCCGCTGCCCAGGTGGCCAGCAGTTCCTGGAATCGTCCCTGGGCTTCCTGGATCATTTGGTCTACAGCCGTCGCTTCAATGACTCAGGCGAAGAGGTGGTCTGGTAGGGCTACGACTTCATCATTGTCTCCTTTACCATTGTCGAAATCAGGGCGTCTTGAAAGTGGGTCAGCTCGGTTCTTTCGTCCAGCAATGTGTCTTAGTTCGAGTGGGAAGTCAGCTAGGTATGCAATACCTCTGGCAATGCGTCTGTTGACCTTTTGGGGCTGTCGATAGTATTGCAGGTTAGAATGGTCCGTCCATACAATGATTTTATGGTTCGTTCCCAACAGTAATGGCCGCCATTTCTTCATTGCCTTAACGATAGCAAGGAATTCTCGATCCCATACATCATAGTTTCGCTCTGCTGGATTCAGGGCATGTGAATAGTAGGCCACATCCCTCTTCTTGTTGTCCTTGTCGCGTTGGAAGAGGATGGCCCCTACTGCAAAGGCCGATGCATCGACTTCGAGCTCAAATTGTCTGTGGAAGTCTGGATATGCGAGAATGGGTGCTTCTGTCACCATCTTGATTAGCCTATCTAGAGCAGCCTCTCGCTTGGCGGTCCACTCGAAGGGGATGCCCTTCTTGGTGAGCTCAGTCAGGGGGCGTGCCAGTTGGGCAAATCCTCTAATGAATGGTCTTTGATAACCTAGTACTCCCAATGCTTGTCGGACTTCCTTGACTGACTTCAGCACTCGTGGCCATTGTGCAATACCAGCTACCTTATCTGGGTTGATCTTGAGTCCTTCTGCTGTGACCTCCCAACCTAGCAACGTCATTTTTGGTTGCATGATCTGACATTTGCTCGGCTTGAGGTAATATGATCATTTTTCGCAAGTGTCCAGGAAGTCATGTATGGCCTCAAGATGTCTTTTGATTCCAGCAGGCGAATCATCTGTGGCTATCCAGAAGTCGTCCATATAGTTGTCTGCGTCCCCTTGGTACTTCTCAAGGAAAGGTGCAAAGTCCTTTCTAATCTGTCTTTGGAACCATGCTGGTGCATTGCAGAGACCAAAGAAGAGGACGGTGGGGATGAATGTGCCTAAGTGGTTCTTGATGGCCGCCTTGTACTGGTCCTTTTCAGCTATGCGAATATTATTATAGCCATCTCTGAGGTCGAATTTTGAGAAGAGTGTCTTCCCATGCAGGGCCTCGAGGGCCTGAGTGATATTGGTGAGAGGATTGTGATCTCTGACCGTCCAGTCGTTAACCTTTCGATAGTCAATGATGACTCACTTCTTGTCAGTCCCCTTCTTGCCCCTGAAGTAGGATGGTGAGACTATGGGCAAGGGGCCTTCTCTGATACGACCTAGGGCAAGGTTCTCTTTCGTCCACTCATAGTCAATCTTCTTTTCAGCTGGGGAGCGAGGATAGGGTCGACAATTGATCAAAGAAGGGGCTCCTTCTTTGAACGTTATGGTCATGTCTGTCCCTCTAGTTGGTGGGAAGCGGCGTGAGAGTTCTTCAGAGAAGACCCTCCAATGGCGTCTGAATTCCTCTGGTAGGGATTGTATTGACAGGTGGGTGCGCTCCTTCTCAGTATTCCTGGTCCATTTTTCCGCGAAGTTGACTTTTCTGAGGAACTGCCAGGTATGTTCAGGGAGTTTCCCAATCTTCTGGAGTTTATTGGCCGCCCTTTTGACCATTTGACAGATCCATTTAAACTTGGTGCTCTGGATCGTCACTTCCCCATCCTCTAGTTCTCCCGCCTTCCAGTCTATGTGAGGGTTGAACTCCCAGAGAAAGGGGTAGCCCAGAATCATGCGATCCTTGCCTAGGGATGTGATGAAGAACCTCTGTAGTTGGTCCGCTCCAGCCAGTGCAACTCGCAACCAGCAGTAGTGGGTGATCTTGCCCTTTCTATTTTCTGTTCCGTCCACATTGAGAACAGTGATGGGCATCTTAAGTGTCTGCCGACCGATGCCCAAGGTTTTCCATGTCTTATGATCGATGAAGTTTTCTGTTGCTCCACTGTCGAGTAGAGCTGTCTGTTCAGCCATTGTACTCACCGTTTGTATGGTCAGAGGAATGTTCATAACATTGAGTCTCCTAATATACACACGACGAGTACATAATGCCCGCAGCCAGGCTGTCGACTTTGGGCGGCCTAAAAATCCGAATCTTCATGCATGGTAAGGGTCTCGATCAATTCATCACGCTCATTGGTCTTCATGGCCTTGATAGCAGCCATAACATTGGTCTTGGAATACACTGGAGGGGCAGTGTGATTGGTATTAGTATCGCTGTCTTCATCTGCATCAGAGGGATGGTCGTCATGGCTCTGGGTGATGTTAGAACCCGAGGCTTCTGCTGCCCTAGCTCTGGGCTGTTGAGTGCGGTGCCTATCCTTCGGTTTCTGTCTTCTTTTAGCACCTGGTGGCGCCTTCGGCCGTGTAGGGCAATCGCGATACATGTGACCTTCCTTTTTGCAGTGGAAGCACTTCCCAGCCTGAATAAGCTTCGCTCTTTCTTCCAGAGATAGTCGCTGGGTCCTAGTGACATCGACCTCCATAGGTACATAGGGGCAAGGGTCAGGATCATAGTAGTTCCTGGGTTTCTGTCCTCTGCCTCGTCTGTCAGCGTCTCTAGCCATCTCTTGGAGCTTTGTGGGTCTTCCTCTGCGTTCTTTGGCTTGGGAAATAGCATAGCGTTGTTCATCATAGATCTTTTCCTCCTCGGTTGCTGCCCGTTGCCAATCGCCAAGGGTGATAGGTTGGGGGCGACGTGTATAGCATGCTCCAAGTAACCCAGGGTCCATGCCCGTTTTAAAGGCCACTATGGTTCCTGGGTCGTCGGCTCCCCATCCCGATTTGCGTCGGAGTCTTTCAAATCTATTGATGTAATCTTCAACCTCGTCTTTGACCTGTTTGAGCTGTTGAAGTTTCTTATAGGCGGTCTGGGCTTGGTGGAACTCTGCGAAGCGGTTTTTGAGTGAGATACAGGTGCCATTCCACAGGTCTTCATCCGTGTCAAGATGAGTGGGAGGGATATTATTCACTAGATCTCCTTCTACTGCCAGGGTAAGTTCTTCTCCCGCAGCTGCTGCCCATTCAGTGGCATCGCCTCCCATCATGGTTAGCAAGAGGTTGGTGCGTTCGAATGGGTTGACCATGACAATATTGTTACGGTTTGCGTTCCTGTAGAGGTTGAACTGATTGAGGAATGTCTCCACCATGCCTCTCTTGCCCATAAACATAACTGGGGGCGTTCCTTTGAGGGCTCCAGAATGCATTGCGGGTGCTGGACCTCCAGCAGCCTGTTGTGGTGCTGCCCCTCCAGCTGGTGGTTGTCCTCCGCCGCCTCCGCCTCCTGCGGGTGGTCCTCCTCCTCCTCCAGGTTGCCCTCCGCCTCCTGCGGGTGGTCCTCCTCCTCCTCCTCCACCAGAGGGCGCTCCACCACTTCCTCCGCCTCCAGGGGTTTGCGTTCCTCCTCCTGAAGGTTGAGCGGCAGGCTGTTTCCCTTTTGTGGCTGAGGGGAGAGTAATCGTCGTTCCAATGGTCGCTGTTGAGCTCATGCTTGGTTGTAATGAGAGGTGTAGCACCTTTTGGGTGATTTCTTCGGTTTCCTTAGTGGCTATATAAGTGCCTAGTGCAGTGGCGAAGGATTCTACCGGGCTAGGTGCTGCTCTTGGTTCTGGTGCGACTGGTGAGGGCTCAGTTGATCCCGAAGTTGTAGTTCCTTCTGTGTCGGTTGAAGGGGGAGTGGATTCTCTTGGTGGTTCTGGTATGGGGGTTCTTCCCGATGTGTCTGTGGAGCTGGGGTTCGTTACAAATGCCTCTTGAGGGACCTCCTGCGATACGATCCCCAGATAGTAGTCTAGAGGGTCTTTGATCCAGTCTAGTGCCGGATTGACACTGTACCTGTATTTATCACTTCCTAGAGGTGCGAAGTGGATATAGAACCACTGGTAGTTGATGAATTCGATGTCAAATCGGACATCAGGCGCGGCTATAGATGGAATCCAATAGCGATTTAGTTGCGAATTTGTGTAGGTGCCCCAAGTCGCCTTTCCTTTGATGTGGGCTGGGAGGTTGTCTTCACCTCTTTCTGGTACGGTGTAGTGCTTACTGACGTATTCACCGAAACCTTCCGTCTCAAATGGGATGTGGATCTGGTCCAGTTTGAGGTACGTGCAATGCCTTTTGCAGAGGTACTTGCACTCCAACACGAGCGGTGTGAGTGGGTGTTTCCTTAAGCGAGATAGTAGAGCAGGCGGTTCTTGAGAGGAGAGAAGCTCGACTTATGTTAAGGCTGTAGCGGGCCTTAGACTAGAGAGCTTGTGAGAACGAGGTCAAGCGGACCTAGCAAGCTGTCAGAGGAAGAAGAGTGAGTAGTCACACTCGCTCTTTGATCCTCTGAGACACAAGTGCGATGGGGAGTGTAGATCGCTATCAACAATCCACCCAGCACTGGTGTGCAGGACACAAGTTGGGAGGTTTAATGCGAACGAGTACGGACGATTAAACCTTCCAAGTAGTGTAGCTAGGGACGTGCTTGCTTAATGCTCAAGCTTAAGCGGTATACACCTGCGCCTTTAAGCAGGTAGACTAGGTAGAGTCTTGAGGGAGTGAAGCTAGGAGAGCGACGGAGAGACTCTGTCACACAATAGTTGAGAGGAGAGGGGATGGAACATAGGCAATCCCTTATCCTCTAAGCAGACGGTGTGGAGAGGCTACAAGTTGAGAATTAAGTCAAGCTTAAGGCTCAACTTCGTATCAAGGTCTTCTTAAATACAAGGGGATCGTAATACTACTAGTATCGATCCTAGGGTCTGGAACAACGCTGGGACACTGCCCACGAGTACAGTACATGTCAGGAACGAGTCAGGACGAGTCATAGACACAGCAAATAGTACATGGATCCTCAGGCGATCCGGGGAGCCTCATGGAGACGTACCAGTTTGTACAGTAGCTCAAACGGATCAGAACACGTATAGTAAAATTTTCACATAGCTGTCTTTCTGAACGTACCAAGAGTCTGTCCGTGACAGCAAGGGAATTGAGCCATCCTCTTACACGTCTCATTCCTCTGCACTTGTGTATACAAGCTATGCTACTTGGAAGGTTTAATCGTCCGTCCTCGTTCGCATTAAACCTCCCAACTTGTGTCTGCACTAGTGCTGGGTGGATTGTTGATACCATCTACAATCTCAATGCACTCGTGTCTCAGAGCATCAAAGAGCGAGTGACTACTCACTCTTCTTGCTCTGATAAGCTTGCTAGGTCTGCTTGACCTCGCTCTTGCAAGCCATCTAGTCCAAGGCCCGCTACAGCCTTAACATAAGTTGAGCTTCTCATCCTTAGGAGCGGCCTGCTCCACTATACTCAAGAAATACACCCCCACTCACACCGCTCGTGTTGGAGTACAAGTACCTCTGCAAAAGGCATTGCACGTACCTCAAACTGGATCAGATCCACATCCCATTTGAGACAGAAGGGTTTGGTGAATACATCAGTAAGCACTACACTGTACCCAGAAGAGGCGAAGACAACCTTCCAGCCCACATCAAAGGAAAGGCGACTTGGGGCACCTACACAAACTCAGAACTAAATCGCTATTGGATACCATCTATAGCCGCCCCTGACATCCAATTTGACATTGAATTCATCAACTATCACTGGTTCTATATCCACTTTGCACCTCTAGAAAGTGACAAGTACAGGTACAGCATCAATCCAGCACTAGACTGGATCAAAGACCCCCTAGACTACCATCTAGGAATTGTATTGCAGGAGGTCCCTCAGGAGGCATTTGTAACGACCACCAGCTCAAGAAGAATGTCAGGAAACACCCCCAAACCAGAACCACCAAGAGAACCTACTCCCCCTTCAACCAACACAGAAGGGACTACTACTTCGGGGTCAACCGAGTCCTCACCAGTCGCACCGGAACCTACAGCAGTACCTAGCCCGGTTGAATCATTTGCCACTGCCCTAGGCACCTATATAGCCACTAAGGAAACCGAAGAAATCACTCAAAAGGTGCTAAAACTCTCACTACAACCAAGCATGAGCTCAACAGCGACCATTGGAACGACGATTACTCTTCCCCCTGCCACAAAAGGGAAACAGCCTGCCGCTCAGCCCTCAGGAGGAGGAACACAAACTCCTGGAGGTGGAGGAAGCAGAGGAGTGCCCTCCGGTGGAGGAGGAGGAGGAGGACCGCCTGCAGGAGGCGGAGGAAGTGGAGGACAACCTGGAGGAGGAGGAGGACCACCCACAGGAGGCAGAGGCGGTGGAGGACAACCACCAGTTGGAGGAGCAGCACCACAACAGGCCGCTGGAGGTCCTGCACCTGCCATGCACTCTGGAGCCCTCAAGGGAATGCCCCCGGTCATGTTTATGGGCAAAAGGGGCACTGTGGAAACGTTCCTCAATCAATTCAACCTCTACAGGAATGCAAACCATAACAATATAGTCATGGTCAACCCATTCAAACACACCAACCTCTTGTTAACCATGATGGGGGGCGACGCCACCGAATGGGCAGCAGCCGCAGGAGAAGAACTTACCATGGCAGTAGACAGAGACCCAGCGAATAATGTACCTCCTACTCACCTTGACACAGATGAAGACCTGTGGAATGGCACCTGCATATCACTCAAGAATCACTTCGCAGAATTCCACCAAGCCCAGTCCGCCTACAAGAAACTTCAACAACTCAAACAGGCCAAAGGAGAAGTTGAAGACTACATCAATAGATTTGAAAGACTCCAACGCAAATCAGGATGGGGAGCTGACGACCCAGGAACCATAGTGGCCTTTAAAACAGGCATGGACCCTGGATTGCTTGGAGCATGCTATGGACGCTGCCCCCAACCTAACACTCTCCTCGAATGGCAACAGGCAGCGACTGAGGAAGAAAAGATCTATGATGAACAACAATATGCTATTTCCCAAGCTAAAGAATGCAGAGGGAGACCCACAAAACTCCAAGAGATGGCCAGAGACGCTGACAGACGAGGCAGAGGACAGAAACCCAGGAACTACTACGACCCTAACCCTCGCCCATATGTACCTATGGAGGTCGACGTCACTAGAACCCAGCGACTATCCCTGGAAGAAAGAGCAAAGCTTATCCAGGCTGGGAAGTGCTTCCACTGCAAGAAGGAGGGTCACATGTATTGTGATTGCCCTACATGGCTGAAGGCGCCACCAGGCACCAAAAGAAGACAGAAACCGAAGGATAGATGCCGCACCCAACAGCCCAGGGCTAGAGCAGCAGAAGCCTCGGGTTCTAACATCACCCAGAGCCATGACAATCATCCCTCCAATGCAGATGAAGACAGTGATGCTGATACCACTTGCACTGCTCCTCCAGTGTATTCCAAGACCGATGTTATGACTGCTATCAAGGCCATGAAGACCAATGAGCATGATGAATTGATTGAAACCCTTACCATGCATGAAGATTCGGATTTTTAGGCCGCCCAAAGTTGACAGCCTGGCTGCGGGCATTATGTACTCATTGTGTGTATATTAGGAGACTCAATGTTATGAACATTCCCCTGACCATACAGACTGCGAGTACAATGGCTGAACAAACAGCTCTACTTGACAGTGGAGCCACCGAAAACTTCATTGATCATAAGACATGGAAAACTCTAGGCATTGGTAGACAAACACTTAAAATGCCCATTACTGTCCTCAATGTGGATGGAACAGAGAACAGGAAAGGCAAGATCACTCACTATTGTTGGCTAAGGGTTGCACTAGCTGGAGCAGACCGACTACAGAGGTTCTTTATCACGTCCCTAGGCAAGGATCGCATGATTTTAGGCTACCCCTTCCTCTGGGAGTTCAACCCTCGCATAGATTGGAAGGAAGGAGAACTAAAAGATAGAGAAGTGACGATCCAAAGTACCAAGTTCAAATGGATCTGCCAAATGGTCAAGAAGGCGGCCAGCAAACTCTTGAAGGTTGGGAAACTCCCAGAACATACCTGGCAATTCCTCAGAAAGGTCAACTTCGCAGAGAAGTGGGCCAGAAACACTGAGAAGGAACATACCCACCTGTCAATGCAGTCTCTACCAGAGGAATTTAGACGTCACTGGAGGGTATTCTCTGAAGAACTCTCGCATTGTTTCCCACCAACTAGAGGGACAGACATGACCATAATGTTCAAAGAAGAAGCCCCTTCTTCCATCAACTGCCGACCCTATCCTCGCTCCCCAGCTGAAAAGAAGATTGATTATGAATGGACGAAGGAAAACCTTGCCCTAGGATGGATCAGGGAAGGCCCCTCGCCCATAGTCTCACCATCTTACTTCAGGGGTAAGAAGGGGACCGATAAGAAACGAGTCATCATTGACTATCGAAAGGTTAATGACTGGATGATCAGAGATCACAATCCTCTCACCAATATCACTCAGGCCCTCGAGGCCCTGCATGGAAAGACACTCTTCTCAAAATTCGACCTCAGAGATGGCTATAATAACATTCACATAGCTGAGAAGGACCAGTACAAGGCAGCCATCAAGAACCACTTAGGCACATTCGTCCCCACCATCCTCTTCTTTGGTCTCTGCAATGCACCAGCGTGGTTCCAGAGACAGATTAGAAAGGACTTTGCGCCTTTCCTTGAAAAGTACCAAGGGGACACAGACAACTATATGGACGACTTCTGGATAGCCACAGATGACTTGCCTGCTGGGATCAAAAGACATCTCAAGGCCATACATGACTTCCTAGACACTTGTGAGAAACGATCATATTACCTCAAGCCAAGCAAATGTCAGATCATGCAACCCAAAATGATGTTGCTAGGCTGGGAGGTCACAGCAGAAGGACTCAAGATTGACCCAGATAAGGTAGCTGGTATTGCACAATGGCCACGAATACTGAAATCAGTCAGAGAAGTCCGACAAGCATTGGGAGTGCTAGGCTATCAAAGACTGTTCATTAGAGGATTTGCCCAACTGGCACACCCCCTGACTGAGCTCACCAAGAAGGGCATCCCCTTTGAGTGGACTGCCAAACGAGAGGCTGCTCTAGATAGACTAATCAAGATGGTGACAGAAGCACCCATTCTCGCGTATCCAGACTTCCACAGGCAATTTGAACTCGAAGTTGATGCATCTGCCTTTGCGGTAGGGGCCATCCTCTTCCAATGTGACAAGGACAACAAAAAGAGGGATGTGGCCTACTATTCACATGCCCTGAATCCAGCAGAGCGAAACTATGATGTATGGGATCGAGAATTCCTTGCTATCGTTAAGGCAATGAAGAAATGGCGGCCATTACTTTTGGGAACGAACCATAAAATCATTGTATGGATGGACCATTCTAACCTACAATACTATCAACAGCCCCAAAAGGTCAACAGACAAATTGCCAGAGGCATTGCATACCTAGCAGACTTCCCACTAGAACTAAGGCACATAGCTGGACGAAAGAACCAAGCTGACCCACTCTCAAGATGCCCTGACTTTGATGATGGCAAAGGAGACAATGACGAAGTCATAGCCCTTCCAGATCACCTCTTTGCCAGGGTCATTGAAGCGACAGCTATTGACCAAATGATTCAGGAGGCCCAAGGACGGTTCCAAAAACTACTGGCCACCTGGGCAGCAGCCTATGAAGATCTAGAGCATCGGGAAGATGGATATTGGTACAAGGGGTCGGCCCTTGTTATTCCACCAGAGGATCCTCTCCAACAGGCAGCAGTGGAGTTGAATCATGACCTCCCCACTGTGGGACACCCAGGGAAGCGCAAAACGCACCAATTACTGCGAAGACAATATTGGTGGCCAAGGGATTCGCTCTATGTAGCACGATATGTACAGGGGTGTGTGGTCTGCCAGGCGAACAAGCCAATCACACACCGAAACCCACCACCACTCCATCCCATTAACCCCTCCACTCAGGCAGAGCCCTTCCAGAGTATTGGAGTTGACTTCATCACCAAACTACCCAAGTCTCAAGGGTATGATGCCATCATGACGATTACAGATCATGACTGCACAAAAGGAGTCATCCTGGTGCCATGCAAGGAGACGATCGATGCGCAAGGAGTTGCACAACTGTTCAAGGACCGAGTTTTCCCCTTTGTAGGTTTACCATGCAAGATTATCTCAGACAGAGACCCACGGTTCACATCCACCTTCTGGCAAGAGCTGTGCAAACAACTGGGTGTGTCACAGAACCTCAGCACTGCTTACCACCCACAAACAGATGGACAAGCAGAGAAAACGAATCAGCACGTTGAGACAGCCCTTAGGATCTACTGCAACTTCCAACAAGATGACTGGGCTGACTGGCTACCTATTGTGCAATATGCCATCAATGCACGTACTTCAGATACGACCAAAAGGGCACCCTATGAACTCTGGATGGGGTTTATTCCAAGAGCACAGCAATCAGAACAATCCAGTATGATCCCTGCCATTGAAGAATGAAAGAAGTACCTCAAGAGGGCCAGACAAGATGCTCAGGAGGCTATTAAGCAAGCACAAGAGCTGCTTAAGAGGCCCTCGACACACACACCCTACCAAAAGGACCAATATGTTTGGCTAGAAGGCAAGAATTTACAGACAACGCATCCCACCGCCAAGCTGCACCCAAAACACTATGGGCCCTTCAAAATAACCGAAGTACTTGGTCCAACAACCTACAGACTTAATCTGCCGTCCCAATGGAAGATTCACAATGCCTTCCATGCCACCTGGCTTCTCCCATACCATGAGACGATGGAACATGGTCCCAACTACCCAGAACCACCTCCCAACTTGGTGGAAGGCCAACCGGAGTGGGAGGTAGATGCTATCCTTGACTCTCGACGACACAGAGGCACTCTACAATATCTAGTGGCCTGGAAGGGATACTCAGCAGCGCACAACTCTTGGGAGCCAAAGAGGAACCTCTCGGTGCCACAACTAGTCCAGGAATTCCACCGGCGCAATCCCAAGGCAGTGAGGACCCTCAAAACAAATCAAAGACGCCACCAAAACTCAAAGACAGTGCCTCCTAATCCTGAGACTAGTAGGATGTACAGAAATGAATTCCAAGGACACCAACTACTTGCAAAGGCTCCGACCCAACTTTATATAAGGGCTATAAGGACTAAGACAAACAACATGTCTTCTCCACCACCCTCTGAACCCTCTGCTTCACCTGCCCAGACAGATGCTCCTCTGCCAGTTCCAAACCCTACTGCCACTCCTGTTCGCATACTCATTCCAGTCTGGGGCAACAGAGAACATGCAAGACTGCTGGCAAGCCCACAAGACTACCTAAACTGCATCCTCCACCTAAACCCCGAGACCTTAGCTATCTCAAGGGAGAGTATCCACTTGGAGAGGACTACGACGACAAATATCTCCAGGCCAGGTGCAAGAACATCTTCTGGACCTACTTCAGTCCACTCTTCACCCCAGTCATGGAGGAACATCACCCTTGCTGCCACTACAACAGAGAGAGAGCTCCCTACACCATCTTTGCAGTTGGAGGAGAGGAGGGCACCGCATACATCTTCTCCACCTCCCAGTACCGGCACACCTATCGACACTTCAAGTGTCACTGAACAACCTGGCACCTCCCAGCTTCCCAGTCGCAGCCCAGTCGAGCAGCTCATCAGCTCCTTCCGTGCCCTCTCACTCACCAATCGTGACACCTTCTTCAGCGCTTTCCTTGGTGCCTCTCCCACCATTCCAGCCGATCAACATGTCAGAGGAGCAGGAGGAGTGGGGGGACACAGGGATACAGATGGACAGGGAAGCAGCAGTGCAATGAGAAAGGAGAAGGGAAAGGCTAAGGAGACTAGAGAGGGCATTACGGCGACTGCAGGCAAGTCTTCCATTCATCCAAGACCAGACCACACTACAGCAACAACGGCAGCTGGCCGAACAATTCGAGAGATCCCTACACCTGCAGTTCTTGGGCCTCATGCCCAGTATGGGATCGAGGCAGTCCCCATTGAGGAGGAGTACCACCACAATGTCGTCCGCTCCTCTCAACTCCTCTCCATGGTCCCAGCCAGTGCAAGGACCATATACTCCAGTGAACCATCTCCATCTGCCCAACTAGAACCTGGGGGACGAGCCACTCTTAATCCCTCGTCGTCTCCACCTTCCTATCACCCATCCTCTAACCACCACAGCACAGGAGTAACTGATGCAGAGGCTCTCTCAGCTGAAGACCCTTTAGGAGACGCCATTGAGCGCGTCATAGCAGCAGTTACTCAGGCCAACTCTAGCTCCTCAGATCTCGATGCTCCCCCTCGACGCCTGCCACCTACCTATGCAGGGGAATATTATGGCGACTCCCCTGGAGAAGGTTGGTACCAGTTTCGCCCTGAAATCCATCAACAGGATGTACACTGGCGAGGAGGAGACTACCACCAGGTGGAAACAGCCCGCTTTGTACGTCCTGCCCTCGACCGCTTTGAACCCACACTCCTAGGTACCATGGGGAGGAACCAACCCACTTACTCTAACCGCTTGGAGGCCTGACCCTATGCAGGGGCTGCCCCAGCTAACTTCTTACCTCCTCCCGTCGCTTCCCTTGCATATCCATTTGACCTCAGAGTTGAGCGTGGCCTTACCAACCTAGGAGACTTTGGCATCATAGCAGATGTCATGAGGGTAAGGCAGTCCATCATACAGGACATGGAGGAAGAGCGCCACCTCCAAGCACTGGAACGAGCTGAGCAGCAAGCAAGGGATGCAGCTCAGGCCAGTAGGGACTATAGGCGAAGGCTTACCCTGGAGAGGGAGGCAGCCCTAGCACGCCTAGAGGCGGCGCAGGTCTTCCTTCAAATGGCACCTCACTTGAGAGAAGACAGGACACAAGGTGATGTCCCCTTTCCCCTCCACTACACAGCACGCCAGTCAGGCCCTGGGACCTCCACAGGGAGTAGGAGACCCAGGGGGCCTACCACATGTGAGGCAGCCCCAGCTATGACCAGGACGAGGGTGAGGGTGGCCAGAAACACTCGACGGTGGGCCAATTGCTGTTCACACTGCGATGAGGTAGGCCACTTTGCAGATGAGTGCCCTGACCCCCATGTCCAATGCACTGTGCATCAATGCCACACCCCGCATACCCACCTTCACTACCAACCTCTCGACAACTGCCACTACCATCAGGCACAAGAGGCGGAACGAAACGAACGTGAACACCCCCTCACACCTCCTTCTCTGATGCTGCCTCATGGTATGTCCATCACTGACGAAGATTTGGCGTTGGGGGACTACACTCCCCACCTGGATGATTTTCTGGATGAATAGGTGTGTGGAAACACCTCCTTTGAAGGAGGGGGATGGTGTCACAGACAGACTCTTGGTATGTTCAGAAGGACAGCCTATGTGAAATTTTTACTATACGTGTTCTGATCTGTTTGAGCTACTGTACAAACTGGTACGTCTCCATAAGGCTCCCTGGATCGCCTGAGGATCCATGTACTATTTGCTGTGTCTATGACTCACTCTGACTCGTCTCTGATGTATACTGTACTTGTGGGCAGTGTCCCAGTGTTGTTCCAGACCCTAGGATCGGTACTTGTAGTATTATGATCCTTCCTGTATTTAAGAAGGCCCTGGTACGAAGTTGAGCCCTAAGCTCGACTTAATTCTCAACTTGTAGCTTCTCCACACCGTCTGCTCAGAGGATAAGGGATCACATATGTTCTATCCCATTTCCTCTCATCAATTGTGTGACAGAGTCTTTCAGTCGCTCGTCTAGCTTCACTCCTTCAAGACTCTACCTAGTCTACCTGCTTAAAGGCGCAGGTGTATACCACTTAAGCTTGAGCATTAAGCAAGCACATCCTTAGCTGCACTACTGCAAGGGAATTGAGCCGTCCTCTTACATGTCTCATTCCTCTGCACTTGTGTATACAAGCTACGCTACTTGGAAGGTTTAATCGTCCGTCCTCATTCGCATTAAACCTCCCAACTTGTGTCTGCACTAGTGCTGGGTGGATTGTTGATACCGTCTACAATCTCAACGCACTCATATCTCAGAGCATCAAAGAGCGAGTGACTACTCACTCTTCTTGCTCTGATAAGCTTGCTAGGTCCGCTTGACCTTGCTCTTGCAAGCCATCTAGTCCAAGGCCCGCTACAGCCTTAACACGTAACCGTCCTCCTAAGGGGTAAACTTCCCTTCTAAGGAATAGATGTTCAAGGAGATGAGTAAGTTCTTGAAGTAGATGAGTTCCGCCTTGAGGACACTCAATAACTGAGGTGGGTAAGGGTAAGAGTATTACCCTTAATCACCTTGAAGTCA
Source organism: Russula virescens (assembly GCA_003316435.1). Classification (NCBI taxonomy): domain Eukaryota; kingdom Fungi; phylum Basidiomycota; class Agaricomycetes; order Russulales; family Russulaceae; genus Russula; species Russula virescens. The sequence continues at coordinate 14,550 of QFEY01000067.1, forward strand.
GAGGGGACTAGATTGCGATACAAGCCAAGTCAGACTTAAGGTACATAGTAGCTACAGGGCGTCCTTATATACCTAGTGAGTCCCCTATAAATAGACCTACTAGTACTGAGTCAAAGTGTACTGTAGGTATGAGTCTGAGTCACAGGTGCCACAACCATAAGTACCAATCCTAGGAATGAGTCACATGAGTCTGAGTCACGAGTATGAGTCACCTGAGTATGAGTCACACGGGAAGGGCATCAGCCACTACTAGTACATGATGTAAGCAGGAATAGGTAAGCAGAAAAAGGAAAAATGAGGTCGTAACAAGTTGGCAAAGTGGGTCTCATAGATGTGTTATTTCCCAAGTGTCTCTCAGTTGTCATGGCCTTATGATGTGAAAGACAGGTATGTAAATCCAAAACTCCCCTGAAGCCCCCTACTCTGTCCTTGGTTCTGACCTAGGAAAATATTGGTACAAGCCCTGGGCAGCATACCAACTGAACAACAACTGAGCAAGCATTGCAGCTAGATTCTTCACCAGACATTGCAATATCAAAAACCAGGTTCATAAGCCTACACATGCTGTACATCAGGTAGATGTCCGACTACTTTTCTTAATTTTTTCATAATTTTTGCAATTTCTTGTAAAAAATACCAAAAAGGAATATCATTTACTTGCCAGACTAAGTACATCAGCAGTTCTTGAAAGTAGATCCTATATTGACAAGTAAATGTACTCTGAACAGTATTATGTTGAGGTTAATACATTAAAAGTAACTAATTCTATCCCTACTCATTGTGCCCCATTGTCGTGCCATTCATTATGCCTTATCGCGAGGTTTGTCACACTGTTTCTCGTTGTTTGTTGCACCTTGTTGCATGTTCATTGTGCCTCACCTCACTGTTTATTTTGCATCATTGTGCTGTGAATCACATGCTGTTGTTGTGCTGTGAGTTGCATGTTGTTGCACCATTCATCACACCGTGAGCTGTGCATCATCGCCCTGTTCATTGCAATTGTGTGTCCGAGTTGTCACCCTGTTTGTTGCACCCCATTGTCGTGCTGTTGTTTATTGCACCTCATCTGTGCACTGTTTGTTACACCTCATTGCATGCTGTTGTGCCGTTGGTTTCATTGTGTTGTCATGCCATTCATTGCACCCCATTGTCATATGTGTCATGTCTAAGAAGTTGAAGGCTGAGGGGTGCAAGAGTGAGACTGATGCAAGTACAAACATAGGTAAATAACATGTCAGCAGCGAATCACAGCGTGGCTACACACCCAAATGGTCCATGCACATGCCTGGGGTATATAAACCCCCTTAGCGGCCCATTTTGAAATCCAAGCTGGCCTTGCCCCAGCTCTTTTGTTAGTCTTTACTATGTAGTAATTAGCTATTTATGCATCAACATGAAGCTTTTTTTTGTGTGGATCCCTATTAATAAGTAAGCAAGTAGTGTACAAGTAAATGATTTTCCTTTCGGCAAGGAGTTGACTACTTGCCAAATATTTACTTGCCATAGAGAAAGTGAATGAAAATAAGCAAAAAAGTATTTGGATGTCTACCTGATGTAGATGGGTTCATTGGTCCCAAGGTGGGTGCATCTAGCCGCAGATTGGCTGACAAAGTGGACCGAGGAAAGTGGGTGCCAGTGGGCATCCTGCCGGGAAGAAATTCCAATATGCCGTGATGGCACCCTAAGATTAAGTTTGTCACAGAAGAGCGTCGCGGAGTTTTGTATCGAAGAGTGCCGATTCGGAGCCTATATGTGTGAATCGGCACCGGCACACACCTTTCCGCACCCGAGTTCCAAGTTCCAACACAACGTCAGATGCCGTTTTTTCTTATTTGCTGTATAAACGGCATGGCATGGAGCGCAACCTAATTTCCAACGTCATCACGAACACTCCCACGCAGACACCCTCATGTTTTCAACTCTGTACCCTTCCATGCATGGCCTAGAATTCCGATGTCAGCCCACGAGGGGCATTGATGTGCTTTTCCTGCGCCTTCTTCCATGTGCGTGTCCATCATCCCCATGAAGCGCCAACTTCCTGGCGATCATGTTGATTCATGCTACGTCAGAATTCTCACCTTGACCTTCCCTATTTCCTCTTTGGTACACATTGTGATAGACTCGCCGTATAAAGTGTCCGCATTCAATTGCACGCTTGCCTTGCACAGTCACCCATAGCCTTTAGCTTACCACTAATGTCACCAACCATCTACACATCTCGGTATCCGAGGCTCGACCTCCCGTCTGAGTCTCTCTGGACATCCATCTTCCACGCCACGCATCACGATCCCAGTCTTCCTGCCTTTATCGAAGCCGCCACAGGTCGCACCCTTTCCCGCGCCGAGCTTCGTAACCTCTCCTTGCAGTTCGCTCATGGCATCCGCACCTGCCTTCCAGAAGACATTCGCCTATCGAGGGGTGACACCGCCATGATATACAGTCCTAGCAGCTACGCCTGGCCCATCGCACTTCTTGGGCTCGTTGCTGGTGGGGTACGCTCAAGTCTCGCAACCATCAACTACACTACTGTGGAGCTCGCATCTCACTACCAATATACTGGCGCTCGGGTCGTGTTCTCTCATCCTGCTTTGATTTCTGTTGTATTCGAGATGTTTACGCACCTCGGTGTATCAAGGGAGGAGGCTCAACGCCGAATTGTAGTAATGGACTACAGTGAAGATGGCATACGAGTTGTGCGCAAGGAGAGTGTATTGGGGATGAATGACCTCCTTGGTCACGGTGCTCTCCCAGAGGAGGAGAAATTCGATGGTCCCCAAGCCAGTGAAACCGTCTTTATCTGTTATACCTCCGGAACAACCGGAGAACGGAGGGCGGTCGAGGTATGTGGTTTTATTTCAGCCCTGAATCGGCTGACGAGTGTTTAGACGACTCATAGCAATCTCACCTCCATGTTACGCATGGTACACGTTGTATATCCAACACTTCCGATTCCTGGCCTCGGCTCGGATGTAGGGTTATGCGTTCTTCCATATTTTTACATGACTGGTATGTCGCTTTTGTTATATTACATGGATATTTTCACATATGTCACGAAGGTCTTGTTATGCTCTTGTTATATCCCCTCTTTCGCGGCTCAGCTGTGGTCATCATGCCCCAATTTGATCCTGCTCAGTTTTATCAAGCCATCCAACGTTACAATGTCACCGCGAGTCTCATTGTTCCATCAATGCTTCCAGGTCTCATCAAACAACTTGGTGAGACTTCACTCCTCTGCCAGACCCGCTTGGATTGATCACCCAAACTGAATAGATACTACTCAATACGAGTTAGGGTCTCTCAGGTCGTTGACTTTGGGTGCAGCACCCGCTAGGGAAGATGTCGTAAACGCACTCGTGAGCAAACTCAAGTTGCACGGTACGACAATTATCATAAATCAAGGTATAACATTCTTTCTGTTTCATTTTTCCCTTATATGACCCTTCTCTTTAGGTTATGGCTTGACTGAGGCCTCCGTTGGGGCGCATGCTCTTCCAATGTTAGACTCTTTTCGTAAAATGGGCAGCATTGGCGTACTCCTCCCCAACCTTGAGGCTCGAGTCGTTGCTCACGACGAGAAGGATTCCCCATCCGGCAATCCCGGGGAACTCTGGCTTCGTGGTCCTACAGTGATGAAGGGATACTGGAATGTACCCACTGCCACTGCAGATACGATTACTGCAGAGGGTTGGCTCAAGACTGGCGATATTGTTACCAAGGATGAGGAAGGATATTATTATTTTGTCGACCGTAAAGCGGATCTGATACACTACAAGGTGCGCACCCACATGATGCTTTCGTTTTAATGTATAACGCTAGAGTTATAGGACATCATAAGTAAGCTGGGTCACTATCGACTCTCAAACTAAATAATCCTCGTCTCTGCAGTACCACCCTCCGAACTGGAGCGCTCTCTCCTCCAACACCCTGAAATCGTTGATGCCGGGGTGATTGGCGTTCACGACCCCGCAGAGTCTACTGAAGTTCCTCGGTGAGCTGATGCATGGCTCGTTATCTGTTCACCACTCATAGATTCGTAGAGCATATGTCGTCCACAAAAATGGGAACGCCCCCGCGAATTTTCCCGAAGCTGTGCAGCAGTGGATTCAAGACCACGTCCCGAATCATCAGTTCTTGCGTGGTGGTGTCGTCGTCACCAATGATATTCCTCGGAGGTTTGTCCGTATACATGACGTTCATCGCAATTGCCTGATGTGTATTTACAGTGTTGTGGGGAAACTCTTGCATAAAACGCTACGTGAACGAGCGAGATCGGGGTTGTAGTCGAGAATACAGGAGACGAGAAGTCAAGCGGGAGTCCACCGTTTTTGTGATCCCATTTTCGTGTGCCTTGGGTTTTGTGTACAATGTAACGCTGTTGTCTGGTGTAGTGGTATGATATCAACATACTAGCCTTCTTCCCCACCCCCGCCCTTTTGGGGGGTGGGATAGATAACGGAATGTCCATGTCCTTTCCCCCATTAGCAACAACTCAGCTACAAGCAGGTGCGCAGAGCTTTGCTCGTAAGACTGTTATGTGAGACATGTCTCTGGCTTTGTTTTTCCCTTGGCCACTGCGAGTTGCTCACACAGTCTTTGCATCGCCCTTGTTGTTTTCTGGAGAACTTTCGCCATGAGCTTTTGCGCATTGGACTTAATCAGTAGCGTAGGTTGTCACATAGTCCTCGTGTCCCTAGACGAGTCCTTGAGTTTACCGTGATCACCCCTCTCCTTAGACTCGCTCCATACCCGGGTCTACAAGCTGGTGGGCTCGCGGCAGCATGGTACATCATAAGCATGACTTTTATGCTCATCATTGCTTTTCATCCTTGCCAAAATCTGCTCTGTGACAAAGCAGATCTTAGTGAGGACGAAAGCGGTGCGCGTGTTGCCTTCATCTACAAATGGTCCGCGGAAAGCGCAAGCCGGTCCAAAATTCGCACGATTCTTTGGTTTTTCAAGCTGTGCGAGTCGTCTCCCGGTAATCGACTACGGCCGGAAACCGACAGGTGATGGCCGGTTGACAGTCGTATCATCTACGTGGGTCAACTGACGGCAGCGGCGCATTACATCGTGTCGCAATTTTTCGTATGAGGTGCCATTTTTCCCGGCGGCATCACGATTCACGAATGATAACGTCAAGTGGCGTGCGTTCATCTCAGAATTGATGTCGTTCTTGTCGATCACTATCTCCCACCAAAATCCGCTTCTCTATCTTCATTCTCATGCCTGATTCTACTACCCACAACACCTACAGCTTCTATTTCACAAAGTGGGTATTTTCATCATTGGCCCCGCCACCGTCCTTCCTCCGTCGTGCTAATGCATCATGATCATCCTCTTCCTGTTCTGCATCCCAGACACGTTCTTTTCCCTCAACGCTCCACAGGCATTCGGACAGCTCCACACGCTTGCCCTTGGCAAAGTCCTGCATTTTTATGACCATCATCGACTCACTCGGTCTCATCATGGTCGCTATGGATCCCGCACCTTGTTCCCTCACCATGATTTCATGATAGCGTTATGTACTCATGACTGCAACCCTCGTATAATGCCAGTATATCCGTGATGGCATCATCGCGGCTCATCTTCGCCGTCGCGCGACTGCGTGGTCTCTCTCTCAAGTTAGGTAGGACGCGTGAAAGGGTGCAGACAACCGAAGAACGCGGTGACAGTTATATTCGTCTGTGTCACCGTGCCACTGTGCTCGATCCTGCAGAGCCAGGTCGTCGTCACATTGCTTATATCTGCCCTCGCCATCCCGATCATCGCTGCGTACGGGCTCATCGGGCTCTTGTGCTGTAAAGGAGCATGCGGAAGGCGCGCGATGACACTCTGTCCTTTTTGATTTCATTTTTTGGTACGAGTAAGTGGGGAAGAGTGGGAGAGAAAGAGGAGATGCATTGGACTGACCGAGGACTCGGACGAGAGCCAAGTGGGGCTCATCAAAGCCCATGTGTACCAAAAGTCCGAGACCTGGCGGAAGGGTCCTCTACAAATTCACAAGAGAGCTGAGGAGTAAGGTTGAGCGAGGAATCATCATTCATTGATCGAGAGAAAGAGATATTCGCATATGCGCTCACCTGCGCTCATGTACTTGACGTGGCCTGCCACGCACCCAACCAGACTCCCCTCCGGAAGGTCCGACCAATTACCTTCACCTATGCTCATAGTCAGACGCCGGAGTCCCAGGCGTGACCTCCCCCTGCTTGACTTCACCCGCACGCACGTCGACCCATGCTACCCGTCGGCGAGCGATGTTCGGTCAAAGATAAAGACAGAGTGCCAGTGCCCACCAAGGTGTGGGGGAGATTTCGAGGTTCGTCGACCAAAGACGGAGGGTTTGGTTTTTTCTGCTGGCAGATGGTGTGGGTGCATGCGACCTTCACGAGTGGTAGCATGTCGATACGTATGGAATCTACATCGTAGACTTGGGAGGGGAGAGCGAACGGGACATCGAGCAGCACCAGGCGAATGCCGTATGATCATGAGTAAACACTCTAACATAACGCCGCTTGGTCAGTTTGGACAAGCCTAAATGGTCAGCTAGTCAGCTCTGACGTAAAAGGCTCCGCCTTTACGGTATTGACTGTGGGGAAATGCTTCCGAAATGTTTCCGAGCGCCTCTGTCATGATCTAGGAAGATACATGTACATAAACGCAACACTTCCCTGAACCCCTCCGGGCTCTACTTGTCCCGATTGACCGACCGAACGATAACGGCGCGTTCTTAGCCATTTCGTCACAGGACTTTTGCATTGTCAAAAAAACAAATTCATAAGTACGTTCTTCTCACATGCTAAAGATGGAGTAGTCGGTCCTGTATAGTGGGCACATTCAGCCACAGATCACTTGACAAAGTGGACTGTGAGCACAGAAAGTGCAGTGAGGGAAATGATGCAGTGGACATTGTTGGACATTTGAAACTTAAAACAAAACCAACTTGGATTGGAACGAAACCACATTTTCAAGCGGAGAAGGGAAATTAAAATGCCGATATGATTAACCGTCCCCTTCAAAACAAGCCTCAATATTCTTCATGATTTTTTGATATTTATCCCTGGATCTATCATCCCCAACAAATTCATTTAATGTCCATCCCTGTCCGATACAAACGGATCTACAATATGTCTCGACCTATACTATGAGGCGAAGTAATGTGTGCAATATGCGTGTATCATTCACGTTTCGGAACAAACCCGGATTCCATCATTCCACTGTTTCCACACCAGAGCGCCAGCCTCAAGTTGCCCCCCGGAATACATATTCCGACAATTCCCGAGTCAGCCATTTGCCAGTATGTGCACACCACAGTTGCAATCCGCTCATTTATTTCATAGGGGATTCGCATCAGCGTCGCGGAGTTTTCTGGGGTAGACATAGAACGTCTGATCTGGAGCCCAAATACGGGGACTGGTACATGTGTGGTGGTGCTGAGCGCCGTCGCGGAGCTCTTCCCTTAGACTGCCCACGCATTCTTGGCTATATACCTTTCATCCCGGGACCGTGAATAGCCCATACAATTAGTTACTATGTTGCACGTTTGCAAAGGCCATCTCACTAGCAGTGAGTAAACTTGACATTCGTGTGTAAAATTGATAAGGCTGACCGGCACCTTTTATGCTTGGATCTTTTACGTTCGTTCAATTACAAGGGAACACCAGACTGCTTCTCCAGCGCCTTGTTTCGTGCGTGTGTGAACGACCAACTTCCTGTAGCCAATTATGATACCCCAGAAATTCAACCTTGTCCTTATCTTCGTCCTTCTTGCATGGACGCTATGACAATCCCGCTGTATTAACGGCATAGAGCGCAACCCAATGCACAACATCATCACGAACACTCCCACGACGGGGCATTGATGTGCTTCTCCTTCTGTTTCTTTCATGCGCGAATCCATCACTCCCGGGAACCGGTTAACTTCCTAGCCATAATGCCGATTCATTCTGTGCGAGAGTTCTCACCGCTGTCCTCCTTGCATGCACATTACGATAGACTCTGAGACCCGCTGTATAAAGTGTCCACAGGGCATGCCTTCTACAGTCACCCACTGGCACAATCTTTACCTTCCCATCTACATCGCCAATGTCTCCGACCATCTACACCTCTCAGTATCCGTCGTTCGACCCCCCGTCCGAGTCCCTCTGGACACTCATCTTTCATACCACGCAACACGACAATCATCCTGCCTTCATCGAAGCCGCCACAGGTCGCACCCTGTCCCGTGCCGAGCTTCGTAACCTCTCCTTGCAGTTCGCTCATGGCATCCGCACCTGCCTCCCAGAAGGCACTCGCCTATCCAGGGGTGACACTGCCATAATATTTAGTCCTAGCAGCATCGCTTGGCCCATTGTCCTCCTTGGGCTCGTGGCTGGTGGGGTATGCTCAAGCCTCGCATCTATCAACTACAACTATGAGGATCTCGCATATCAGTACCAGCATACTCACGCTCGCGTCATATTCTCTCATCCTGCTTTGATTCCCGTTGTGTTCCAGATGTTTACGCACATCGGTGTATCAAGGGAAGAAGCTCAACGCCGAATTGTAGTAATGGACTACAGTGAAGATGGCGTACAAGTTGCGCGCAAGCAGGGAATATTGGGGATGAATGACCTCCTTGGTCGCGGCGCTCTTCCTGAGGAGGAGAAATTCGATGGTGGCCGAGACAGTGAGACGGTGATTGTCTGTTATACCTCCGGAGCAGTTGGCGACCGGTTGGCGGTCGAGGTAGGCGGTTTGATTTCAACCCTGAATTGGCTGACGACTTTCAAGACGAGTCATAGCAATCTCACCTCCATGTTACTCATGGTGCAGGCTGTCCACCCCGATCATCCTGACGATGACTCGGATGTAGGGTTGTGTGTTCTTCCATATTTTTACATGACTGGTATGTCACCTTTGTTAGACTACCGAGATATTTTCACACATGCCACAAAGGTCTTGTTATTTTCTTGTTCTATCCGCTGGTTTACGGCTCTGTCGCGGTCATTATGCCCCAATTTGATTCTGCTCAGTTCTGCCAAGCTATCCAGCGTTACAAGGTTACCGCGAGCATCGTCGTTCCATCAATGATTCAAGACCTGGTTAATTATCTTGGTGAGGCTCTACTTCTCTGCACGACCCGCTTAGATTGATCGCCCGAACTGAATAGATACTACTAAATACGACTTGAAATCTCTCAGGTTCTTGACTTTCGGTGCGGCCCCTGCCAGCGAGGAACTTGTACACGCACTCGTGGGCAAACTTAAGTCGCACGGTGCGACAGTCGCCATAAATCAAGGTGGCACATCTATCTGTTTCATTTCCTCCGGGCATATCTAACACTTCTCCTTAGGTTACGGCCTGACGGAGGCCTCAGTCGCAACACATGCTCTTCCACTGGAAGACTCCTTCCGTAAAATGGGCAGCATTGGCGTACTCCTCCCCAACCTTGAGGCTCGGCTCGTTGCCAATGATGAGAATGGCATCGTTGATGCCGCACCTGGCAATCCCGGTGAACTCTGGATTCGTGGTCCTACTGTGACGAAGGGATACCGCAATAAACCCAGTGCTACGGCAGATTCGATCACTGGAGACGGCTGGCTCAAGACAGGTGACATCGTCACCAGGGATCAGGAAGGATATTATTGGTTTGTTGACCGTAAGGCAAATATGATAAATCACAAGGTGCGGACTTAGATTGTGCTTTCATTTTAATGTATAACCGTAGAGTTATAGGACACCCAAAGTAAGTTGGGACACCATCGACTCTCAAGTAAATAACCCTTATCGTCGTCTTTGCAGTACCACCCTCCGCATTAGAGCGTGCTCTCCTCCAACACCATGAAATTATTGATGTCGCGGTGATTGGTGTTTACGACCCTGAAAAGTCTCATGAGGTTCCTCGGTGAGCTGATGCATGACTCATCCCCTCTTCCATCATTTATGGGTTCGTAGAGCATATGTTGTCTACGAAGGCGGACTCGGAAACGCCCCCGCGGATTTTCCCGATACTGTTCAGCACTGGATCAAAGACTTCGTCCCGGATCACCACTATTTGGAAGGCGGTGTCGTCGTCACCGATGCCATTCCTCGGAGGTTTGTCTATATTCACGATGTCCATTGCAGTTGCCTGATGTATATTTACAGTACTTTGGGGAAAGTCTTGCATCAAACGTTACGTGATGGGCTTAAATCTGGCGCGTGAACGAGTGGAATTAGAGTTATAGTCGAGAACAAGGGCGAGAATGCTGGAGACGAGAAGTAAAGTTTGAACTGCCCCACTTTGTAAAGATTTGATGTTCCGTTTTCTTGCGCGTTGCTTAGGTTTTATATACAATGTACCGCTGTTGTCCGGTTTGGTAATATGATATCTACAATGTCAGACTACCTCCCCCCACTCTTTTGGGGGGTGGTGCAGATAAAGAAATGGCCGGTGTTATCTGTCTGTTTTGTTCTCCCTCACAACAACTCGGCTACAAGTAGATGCATAGAGCTTTGCCCTTAAGACTCAGGCTGTCGTACGAGTCATGTCCCTCAGACGAATCCGAGTTCTTGAGCTCACCACCCCTGTCTTCAGACCTGCTCTGTACCTGAGTCTACAAGCTGGTGGGCGGTGCAAGGGAGGCACATGCGCTGGCCTCAGAACCGAACCGCTAATGGTGGTTAGGGGCTGCGCGGAATGGATACGAGTGGCTCGATGTGGGTCCAAGTAGGAGTAGAAGTGCGAGCGAGAGAAGTTGGCCGAGTGTTTAAGAGTGAGGCATTTGCCGCTTCATTCTTCAACACTCGGCCAACTTCTCTCGCTCACACTTCTACTCCGACTCTTGCTCATGTCGGGCCACTCGTACCCACACCGCGCAGCCCCCAAGCATCATTTCCCTGGTGTCTTGCAGGGGTTCAGAGTGAGAAAACCCTTATCTCGTAATCCTCACCGAGCGCCACCACCACTTAAAACCATGCCAAGGTCCACCTATTTGGCATGAAGAGGAAAGCGTGCCTCATCGCGTGAAGAGTGAAGCTGAGGCCATTTGGCTGGGTGGCAAGAGCAGAAAGTTGGTTGGCCAAAGGAGCACCAAGTGAGGACCGAAGAGCTGAAGAAGTTCCAAGAGAGAGAGAAAAAAGGGGGGTTTCCACCGGCACTCATGCCCAAGGCGCTCACTCGTCCTTCTGCCCATCCTCTAAGGGCTTCCAAGGCTCCCCGCATGCTGCCCATTTCAATTTTACACCACCCGCGCATCGCTTGTGCACTCGTGCACCGCCACCGCCTATCGTCCTCAGCAGCAGCCGAGCCTTGCCACAGCTTTAGCTCGACCCTTTGATACGTCGCATCATCGCCTCAACGATCCGCGCCGCCCAATCGCGCGCAGCGGACGGATCGACCTCGCGCGCACCCGGCACTACGTTCGCACCGGATCTTCTCACTTTCTCCTCAGGCTCGTTGACTACCTCCGCCCTGATCTGATATAATTATTTTTCCTTCATTTGTCGCTTAGAATTTACAACGTCGGGCAATTGTGGCCGATGTAACCGATTCGCGCGCTCTCGCGCTCTTCCTTTTTCTTTCTTTTCTCTCCCTTTCCTCCCTTTTCCTTATTGCCTTCTGGCCTTAGTAGAACGGCTCCGCGTGCATATACGAGCTCGAGAATAGTATAAATAGGACACCGTGGCCTCGAAGGATAGCAGCGAATGACGCGCCGAGTGTGCGTGATTGCACTACACGGCCACGCGGGACCTCCGGTCCGCGCGCCCGTCTCTTCATGGGGGACCCTCGTTACAATGGTACATCTGATACGCATGCATTGTTGAATTGGCTTTCCCTAACAATTTAAAAAAAAATCGTACATAACTTTCCTGTTCATCCAAAATGGAATTCGATTCTGTCTTTGTGAGCCTTGCATGTCGGAAGCATGGCCATCAGTGACCTGATGATGGGTTTCGACTTTCGAGTCTTTTGACAAGGCATCCTCACTGCGGGCTTCGACTCCTCGGGTCATGTCTCCGAAGAGACGAAGCACCCAAAGTAGGTATCTACAGATTCTACACCATTGAACCCGTCGTTGTCCTTCCTTCCTCATGCTAATGCATCTTCCTTTGCCATGTCCCTCAACAAAAGCATCATTGGCAGCCGAGACATCATCTGGACACGTCCTTATCTGTCGACGCTCCACAACCGTTCGTATAGCTCTACACGCTTGCCCTCGGCAACTATCCAGGCGTTATCATGGCCATCATTGCCGCGGCACTCGGCGATCTCATCATAGTCGCTACGCATCTCGCCCTCACGGTGTCATATTAGCGTTATGTGCGCACGATTGCATAACTCGCAGAAGGCCAGTATAGCCATGGTAGTGTTATCGCGGCTCATCTTCACCTTCGTCTTCGCGGTGCAATTTCATCTGAAGATTCTCTACATGTGTCCGTTTTTAGAGTAGCATTCGATATTCGGCACCCAGACTGACGAGCCTCGTATCAAATAGGTCATGATCTCCCCGTTCTACTTCCCTATGACGACTGGTACCTTCAACTTTGGATTCGGTGACGATCTTTGCCGCGAACTTCAGCTTAGGTGATACTTCATGCCTCCGGATTAATGACTACGCCAGGAGCAGATCGAGAGGAATGACATCCACCGACGTTCTCCAGAGTGAGTACGTGTCGAATACTCAGAGTTATCATACAAGGCGGTCCAGATGGCGCGCCAGGTTTACTTTCGTTCATGAATGACTTGGAGACGCTAATATGTCTCTAGTTTTGATCTTTTTCTTGAATTAGACCCTCAAGAAAGGGTTTATTATGTTTGAACATATATGTCTAACGGATGAGGTGTGATGGTGCAAACAGAGATGATTTCAAAATGGCCCGAATCCCAATGCCCCCTGGCACGCGCCCTCTACATCCTCAATCTGTTAAAGCAGTCAGCCAAGCAGAAGTGCGATGTAGAAGCGGCGGAGCGAATGCCAAAGAGAGGGGGAAAGGGGCAACTGGAAAGAAACGAACCTCTTTGGGAGCGGAGGCACTCAGCACGACGGGTTGTTCTGCGCCTATGAGCACTTCGTCCTCGATCCGCATTCCGAGGCCGTGAAAATGTTTGGGGAATTGAGGATCGGCCGGGACGTAGACACCTTTGAACACGACAGTACATGTGGCGTCGGTGTCAATGATACGGGCATGTGGGCGCAAGCGCAGACAGGATTCAACGTACCAGGCTCGATAGTGATGACCATCCCTTCTTTTAGTCTAGAACACCCACCACGCAGCAAAGATGAAGGTCCTCAGTTACCTCGGAAGAACGAAATAGTAGACTATGATACTCACGGCGCACTCCTCTCCACAGTCCCCGACTCGTGCAAATCTATTACCAAAAACCCCACCGATTAATATCAATTCGAGGCTGTTCGAGAGCAGAGGGAGGGCAAAGAAAGAAAAGAAAAGTAGACTCGCCAATGCCGATCGAATGGGTCAGATAATGCGGGTACAAGACGCGTTCGAGGACGCTCCCAGCGCACGGCAAGCCAATGCGCTCGAGTTCCGCGCGCAAGACGTCGACGGAGCGGCGATGGAGCGTATCGAGCGAGTGTCCGCGCGACACGGCGCACTCCTTCACGAGCGCTTTTTGCGTCGCGAGCAGCGCCGCGTAAAGCTCGCGTTGCGATGGTGTGAACGTGCCATTTACGGGGAAAGTTCGTGCTGTACGCGAGAAGAGAGGAATGATTTGATTTGACGTGAGTGAGATGTCCCATTCATGCGGGTGTTTGCTTACAGATGTCGGAGGCGTAGCCGCTGGGAAATTGAAGGTCGAGACGCGTGGGTTAGAGTTTATGGCAAAACGGGATGGACGACGCGTACTTGTATTCTCCACCTGCGTCCATGAGTACCAGCTCCCCGTCACGGAGGACGTGGTCATTCCGGGTATAATGTATGACCAATGCGTTTTCCCTACATCGCGAGAAAGTTTCAGTCCAAAGATAAAAAGAGAGCAAAGATCGTCATAGCAGAGTGACGTCACTTACCCAGATGCGACGACGGGGACATATGCGGGACGCTGTGCGCCTCCCCTCGCGCAGATATACTCGAAGTGCGCCTGAAGATCAGCTTCGGCGAGCCCCGGCTGCGCAAAGCGCATCGTCTAATTCCTCTCTCGCGCGTCAGCTATGAAGAAAGAAAAACCACGCGCGACCCCGAAGAAACGTCAAGCACCGACTGGTAAGCCCACTCACTCACCTTGGCATGTGCCCGCGCGCTGATCTCCGCCGAAGCCTTCAGGACCTCGATCTCATACGCGCTCTTCACGCTGCGCAACTTCCCGACGACCGGCGCGAGCGGCCTTCGCTTGAACGCAGGTATGACGTCCAAATACGACGCGACCTCTGTCCCCGCCTCCGTCCCCGCATCACCGCCATCACCATCATTAGATGCACGCTGCCTACGCGAGAGGTAATACTTGAGGAGTCCCGTTCCCGAGGCAGCAGCAGCAGCGCGCCGATGGCGTCGGTGTAGACGATGTCGCGCGGCCGCGGGCATGTCGATGTACACGTGTTCGGCGCGAGCCGCGAGCGCACGCAAGTCGTCGGCGAAATTCTCGAGTGGGCGCGCGTCGTCGGCGCCGAAGACCGCGACGACGTCTTCGAAACGCGTCGATGCGCCGTCCCATTTTTCTTTGGAGGGGTCTTTGCCAGTGCTGTAGAGGAGCATGCGGAAGCCGCGCGGTGACGAGCTGTCCTTTTCTGAGTTTGTTGGGTGAATGGGTGGGTGTGAGGTGTGGTGCATTGGACGAACCGAGGATGAGAGCCGAGTCTGGCTCCTCGAAGCCTGTAAGGTACCAAAAGTCCGAGGCCTGGCGGAACTTGTAGCTTCGAGGGTGTGTCGTGAACGTGAGACGGTTGATATTGTTTGAATTATGGAACGAGCGATCAGTAAGACGCGATGCTTGCAGGACGGAGTCCCCCTTACGACTCACAAGATAGCTTCCGAAGAAGGGTCGAGTGAGCCATTAGTTGTACGAGGGGAAAGCGACGTGCGCATGCCCGCTCACCTGCGCTCATGTACTTGACGTGGCCCGCCACGCACACGACTAAACTCCCGTCCGGAAGACCATCAACCAATTGCCTGCGCCTATGTTCATATTCCGAAGCCGGAATCCCAGGTGTGACCTCCCCCTGCTTGACTGAGTGCGTGCGCAACCCATCGCCCCCGGACCGACCCACGTCAGCGAGGGATGCTCGGTGAGAAGGTAAAGGTAAAGTGCCCACCAAGGTGTGAGTGAGATTTCGAGGTCGGTTGACCAAAGACGGAGGGCTTGGTTTTTGCTGCTGACAGATGGTGCGGGTGCACGCGATCGTTACGCGTGGAGGTGGCATGGGCATCATGATACGCGCGTAATCCGCATGGCAGACTTGGAGGGGAAGAGCGAAGGGGACATCGAGTAACGGCAGTGGAATACCGCACGAGAGTGAGCGAGCGCAAAGGTCGAGACATGTAAAGAAGGACCAGTCAGTGTTCACACCCGGACCCAACCGAATGATGTAAATAAAAGTCCGCAGCTCGCAATGGGCTTTTGCAATTTGTATTTACAACATAGTAACTAATTACACTTATACATAGGTTGTTCATGGTCCCAAGATGAAAGGTATACTGTCTAGCCAAAGATGCATGGGATACTCCAAATGGTACATCACATGTACAATGTTCAACAAAACTTATGATACGGCCTCGTAGCCGTCGCGACGACGAGAGTCCCGCTTCGGCGCCACGGTGAGCCGCCGCACCAAAGCCCGCGCGGTGGCATGAAGGCGAGACGTTCCGCCAGATTGCTGCTTCACGGAGGGATAGCTGCGTTTCATCGTCGAGGATCGCGATTCGGTGAAAGTGACGGGGGCAGTGGGGGATGAGGCCAGCTCGGTAGATTTCGAACGGGCTCGTTCTCGCGCGCCGCCTCCTTGCTTTTGCTCGGCGGCGCCCGGAGGAGGGGCATTGGCAATGAGATGGGATGGGAGGATCTCGTCAAAGGTGATGCCGCGGTAATGTCCTTTCCGCCACTGCTGCTGCTGCCCCTGCCCCTGCTCTTGCTGTCCTTGCTCCTCTCTCTGCCCCTGCCACCGCTCGGAGTTGTAACTGGAGTGTTCGCTGCCAGTGGGAGAAAGCGTCGAGTCGGTGTCTTGTTCGTGGTCCACTTTGTTAATAGATCGTGAAGACAGCCTTTAGCTGGGGTGTAGGAGGCAGTGACAAAGGTATGGAATACGTACTGGCTGGGTTTGTTTTTATGGTAAGTCCTGTGATATATCTGGCTGAAACTGTGCTGTTGTAGTTCGGTCTGAATGCTACCCAGTACGGATATTTTCCTACGCCGGAACAGGGGAGGGGAGAAGGGGGAGAAGTTGGTTGGGTTGTGTTATAAGTAGAGAGAAGTAGAGCCCCAGGGGGTTCAGGGGAGTGTTGGGTTTATGTACCTTCTAGGCCACGACTAAGAAGCGCCCGGGAGATAACATTTCCACTGGTTCCTCATGGCTCCATTCACAAAACGTCAGCATCATTTCACTTAACCAATACGTGTCTTGTCCCGAATTCTCATATCCCCGGTCTCTGGGACGATCCGATGACTAACCGACCAACCATCAATAAGCATGTAAACATTCTTGCATGGACGGAGAGCGGGGAAGTGACGACAGAGCTGACTACTGGGATTCGTACAGCGTACACGGTACGAATAACCTCACTAAAGGGGATGAGTCAAACACAGTGCGTAAACACGATATCACACGACCTCGTTGGCTCGGCTACTGCCGCTTCTCGAGACCCCGGCAGTTGGCCTGCGACGATACTTCTCACGGCCGCGGATCGTGTCATAGCGCGGTATAGGGCATACTCGCACTCACACAGCTCATAACGCCACTGTGTCTCGACTGGCATCTCCGACAACCCCTCTCTGGCCGACCCAACCGACGCATACTGACGTGCGATGCACCGCGCCCATGATCTGTATGATAGACACTTTATGACACAAGCGCCTGCCGTCACGCTTCTAAACCGAACCGCCTCCGCCTCCGAGTCCGCCACCCAAAGCGAGCGTCTCAAGCCCACACTCCCACTCCTCCCTCCGCCTCCTCTCACTCTCCACAACACCCTCAAGCACGAGCACCCTCTCCCTAACCTCCTCCAACACCCTCTCAAGCGCCCTTGCCCTCTCCTCCGCGCGCTCCGCCCTCGCCCGTTCCCTCCCCACAGCCGCAGCAGCGCTCTCCACCTCCGCCGCTCTCATCGCCACGCTCCGCGCCTCCACCTCCGCCTCCGCCTCGGCTCGCGCTCGCGCAGCAGCGGTGGAGGCGGCGGTCTGCGCGTCCCGTTGGAGCGTGGCGCGCGTGTGCTCTAGCGTGCGGATGTACGCCGCGTCTTGGGCGCGTTGGCGCTCGAGCTCCGCCAGTCGCCGCGCGGTGTCGAGGACGTTGTTATAGTCGACGTTGCTACTGCTGCCAGGCGATGGTGGCGCGCGATGTTTGAGGCGAGCGCGAAGCGCGGCGGGATCCGGTGCAATGTCCTTATCTCCGCTCAATGCATCAACTGTCCTCGGCTGTGCGGGGCGGGGTCGCAATTAACGATATTGTCAAAATTTTCACATGTCCAGGTCAAAAAATCCAGGACGGAAAGAGAGGAAGGTTTGATATGGAAAGGTTCTTGGACACACGACGTGCCGTGTCCTTCTTTAGCTGTGAGAGCTACCTACCTTTCTCGCATCAGGGACAACGCTAGCGCTCGAGCCCCTTAATTTTGCCGTGGCATCGAATGGCCGTTGTTGTCGTATGATGATTGCGTCCATGTACGCTATGCCGATGCAGCGAAAATAGGACGGTCTTGCTAGACCAGCGTTTAGAAGAGGGCTGAGGTTACGGGCTACAAGCTGATGCCCTCTATATCATCCTTTTGCTAGGGCAAGGGGTTGTGATCAGAAGGGTCGGTCACAGTGCTGCTGGGTTGTGAATGTGTGAATCAGGAATAAGCGTGGGGTTCACGAGGTTTCATTGAGCTTCGGAGGTTTTGAATTTGACTTGTCATCAAATATAGATGAGTGCGCATCAAATTTTATTCGCGTTTTGTTAGCGCGATGAGATCGAACAAACCTGTCGCAGGTGGTCATAACATCAACCTGAGGGAGGGTGAAGATTATCCGGACAAATAGTTATTCCTACATGGATACATTGGGAAAGCGGGAGCCCGGGAAACGCAGAACATAAGGCCAAACACATCGATTTGGGGAAAGCAGCATACGTGTTCGATCAAACTGAGATAGCTAAAACGAAACCGGAGGGTGGCGGGCGTCGCCACTCATTCACAGGGTATAGGGGTATTAAAGAGCTGCGTCTGCGTCTCAAGGGAGGGTGCCTAGGAACGCGACTCGAATTGTGGTGCGCAACTGACAACCCACTGGCACGTATCATCATTAAGTTGTCCCTTGCGAGAGCCGAGCCTGCCATGGTATCTCGCATGGGCCCCAACCAGAGAGTAGTCATGCGCAAGCGGTCGCAGCAGTGCAACACAAGACGCGCACCACTATTACCGTGACGCCGCTGGTACTGGTGATGGTGCTGCTCTTTCTTACTCAACGAGACAACCGAATTCGTCCTTGGAGGTGACACATACGGGAGAGATGGCAGGTTGGTGGTGGGGACCACGAAGGGGAGGACTTCTTCTCGTCCTTGAATGACAATTGTGACTGCAAGCGAGTGGACACTAGTGCTGACTTTGGTCCTCCTCCCTATGTGTATGCCGCCCATCGTGCCTATTGTCATTGCTTGTGCTTCGGTGCGCTCGCAATGACATACGGGGGGAGGATGTCGTAGAATGAAGCGGAGAGCTTATGTTCGCATAAGGTGGTGCTGCTGTAATGCGACGATGGAGGTGTCGTCAGGTCGCCGCCTTTGTTACCCTCTGAAGGTGAGCTACGCCGCTGAACCGGTACATTATCGACAAAAATCACTGGACGATCATACGCTTGGGCTATTTTGATTCATATGGTGTTTTTCGGAGGGCGGCTGTCAGTGTGGGCTAATGGACATGGGAAATAATGGGAGGGCTTTGACTATACGTACGGGTGTGTGCGTGCAACCGATGCTACGGCTATATGTTGGAAAATTGGTGGCAGCTACGGGGAAGGCGACATATGCGAGTCCCAGTACATTGACATAGTGAGTTTTGGGGGCTTTGGTGATAGCCTCGGAGGGTGAGCTGGGCCGCTGGACCGTCAGATGATCGGGAGAAGTCACTGGACGATTGTACGCTTGGAATATTTCAATTCGTACTGTATGTTTTAGAGGGCAGCAGTCGGTGCGAGTTAGTAGACATGGGAGAACAGAGAAGATAATATTATACGTACGGGTGAGCCTGTGACCGAGGCTACGGAGAACGGGGAGGGGTTGAGAAGTACCTCTTCGTCCTTAACCCAGCGACGATAGAGTTCATGGCTTTGAAGGGAATCCGGGTATTGGAAGAGGCGCGTATTGTAATTGGTTGGAGATGAAAGACGGAGGACACCTCATTGCGCAGCGCAGCGCCCACGAGTCGTGGCATCGCGTGGCCGTTGTTGTCGCATGATAGTGGCATCCATGTACGCCAGTACAGTCTTGCTATTGTAGATGGCACAGATCTTGACAGACCTGACACTTAGAAGAAGGGTTGAGGCCTATGTTCTATATCATTATCATGGCTGCAAGGGGTGAAAAGACACATCGGAGGCACGTGATCAGAATGGTCAGGTGACGTGAATCAATCGTACATATATGGCATATCCACTGTCATATTAATCGTAAAGGAGGCGCACGCGCTGGCTTCAGCAGCAGCTTCGACGCCCGAGGATCCGCGCACCCCAAAACGTGCAGCCGACGTGTCACCCACTTCATTCCTTGCCAGCCGACGTCGTATCGTGATTGCCTCATGCACGCGCCCCTTCATTACTCGCTACAATGTCATAAGTAGCAAAGATGGAGAGAAAATCACATTTCTGATATCTAAGCGGGCACGGGATGAGGAAAGCATCACGGTGCCCGAATGCGGGAGCACATGCGCATCCTGAGGCTACCGGTAGTATGTGCCTCTCTTACATTTATATGGTAATACCTTTGCCTGTGCGAACAGGTAACCACGTCACCTGCGACCTATGCACAAGCATACCTGAGGCCGGGAATGATGAATTATTTCACATAACGGTGATGGCCGACCATGTCAAATGTATGAATCAATCCTTCATTTAGTCTCAGCATCGACGAAGATCTTAGTTCACATGTTGCCATACACAATGCACGATAGTATTGGATAATGACTCTGCTACAAGTCCGTTGATCTCCTAGGTAAAATCGAACTATCAATAGTAGATTCTTGGTATGAGCCTTCATGGGTGGGGGGGCAAGTGGCTCAATGGTTACATTTCCGACTGTGGGGCTAGGCTGAGGCCGTTGAAACAACCCCGAGCTTGTCGAGGAGCTGCACCAGCATCGTATGGCCGTTTCAAGGCACTCCATGCAGAGGCGTCCACTTGGACTCATTTTGGGCTGCCAGGTCGACACTGTGCTCGACATCATCATTTGAGGATGCTGCATGCAGCAGCGATGGTCCATCCTTCGTACATGCTGCCGTGTCAGCGCCGTGCTCGGCCAGGAACTGCGCCAGCTCCACATGACCGCTTGAGGATGCCAAATGCAGTGGTGTCGACCCGTGCTCATCCTGGGCTGCCACGTCGGCACCGTGCTCGACCAGGAGCCGCGCCAGCTCTACATCGCCACTTAAGGACACCAAATGCAGCGGCATCGACCCGTCCTCATCCCGGGCTGCCGCGTCGGCGCCGTGCTCGACCAAGAACTGCGCCAGCTCCACATGACCGTATGAGGACGCCAAATGCAGCGGCGTCGACCCATCGTTTGTCCGGGCTGCCGTGTCGGCACCGTGCTCGACCAGGAACCTCGCCAGCTCCACATGACCGCTTGAGGACGCCAAATGCAGCGGCGTCGACCCGTCGTCCGTCCAGGCTGCCGCGTCGGCGCCGAGCTCGACCAGGAACCTCGCCAGCTCCACATGACCGTATGAGGACGCCCAATGCAGCGGCGTCGACCCGTCGTCTGTCCGGGCTGCCGTGTCGGCGCCGTGCTCGACCAGGAACCTCGCCAGCTCCACATCACCGCTTGAGGACGCCCCATGCAGCGGCGTCGACCCGTCGTCCGTCCGGGCTGCCGCGTCGGCGCCGAGCTCGACCAGGAACCTCGCCAGCTTCACATGGCCGTTTGAGGACGCCTCATGCAGCGGCGTCCTCTCGTCGTTAGTTCGGGCTGCCACGTCGGCGCCATGCTCGGTGAGAATGCGTGCAACTTCCATATGTCCCTCGCTTGAAGCCAGATGCAACGGTGTAGACTCATCTCTCAAGCTCGTTGAATTCACATCTTCTGGATGCTCAATGGCCAAGATCTTCAAGATGTCATTTAAGCCACAAAAGGCGGCATAATGTAAGGCAGTTCCACGGGTTGGTAATAGTCCTCTGGCGGGTTCCCCTCGCTCCCAGGAGGGCACTGTTGGGTCACATATCCGCAGCCAAACTGCGAGGTGTGGTTTCCTCCGATCAAACATCTCTTTCATCCCTTGGTCTACTTCTCGCGACACACCCTCAATGCGCGCATGTTCAAACCAGTGCTCCGCAGCATACTGCGCAAGAGGATATTTCGTAAAGCTGTCTGTGGTGATGGCTTCGTCCAGGTGCAATAGAATACCCAGACATGCCTGGGCGACGAGGGTATGAGCGGAGGTAGAAGAAATGTGATAGCGGAGGGAAATAGTGTCGCCTTTATCGGCAAAGCGGGAAGACGTCAAGAACTCCTTGACTGAGAAATGTGAAAATTGGATAACGGGAGAATCGTCGAGATTGACAAGAGCAAGCAATGTGGAGCATGTAGATAAGACCGCTTCGATAGGATCTTCGAGGCGCCAATCCTCACAATATTTTGGTATCGATCCTGCCTTGAAATCAATTGCGAGAACGTCCGCCAATTCCTCGACACGGAGCGGGCGGGAAGCCACAGCGACACATTGGAGGAGCCTTTGGGCAAATTCCCAGTTTGTGACTTTGATCTCTCGCAACGTGCGTTCATAAGTTCCATCGAGGGTCTCGGGTAATTCGTTGATTGCATGCCGGATACGCCCTGGGAGGCAGCCACGGAGGTACTCAAGTTGGCAATACGCCCACCTGAACCTATCGCAGAGGGATGTGTGAGAATCGTGAAGAATTAAGGAATTGGCGTCTTACATGCCGTCCGCTCGTTCTGTCAGGACATTAACCACAAGTTGCTTATGCTCAGGCGTCCATTTTTGCATCTTCCCATCCGTATTTACGACTGACCTAATATAATTCTCAAGGTCCTCAATTTGTCCCTTCTCGTCATGTAACGATATAGAACGGAATGCTAATGGTTCGAGAACAGACTTGATATCAACCTCGGGTCGACTAGTGACGCATATCCAGAGGTTTGGGAGTCGTATCTTGACAACGTCTGCCAGAAGCGTTAGGACTTCTTCCCGGGGCGGGGGCAAAGCAGAGTCATTTGGACATTCATCCAAGCCATCAATGATCAGATAGACCGGTGGTCGCCTTTGGAGTTTCAATAAGTCCTTTAGACACTGGACAAGGTCTTCTTTGCTGGGGCTTTGTTCGCCATTACGGTGTGTCGAATAGAAATTGGAAAGGATATTGTAGTAGGAATCGGACTGGTCGCAGAGTTGAAACAGAACCGATGAGAGCAACCCACGGAGGTCCTTCTTTTGATCCTCCCTGAAGTCGTAGTAATATATCGCGAGGGATGCGCGGCCAGCTTTACAAATGTTCTCAATCTCTTTGATGACTGTGGAACTAGTGAATACCGTAAGTTCTCGAGACGAAAATATCGAAGGGTTAACGTGCCAAATGACACTCTTGCCCGAACCCGCTATGAAAGTGCAAAACCATCAGTCTCTGTGAAACAAGAAGCACTAGACAGTACTGACGTTTCCCATAGATCCAGAGGAGCGAGCTCGGTCCAGAATCTTTCCATTGAGAGAGCGCTGTGCCGTTAACGAACCATGTCCCTGTGTCACCGTGCCGCAATTCGCGGGCGATGTTGTAATTTTTCCAGGGATCAGGAGGAGAGAGCCAACGATATATATCACTCCGCAACTTGTCACCTGCCGGATAATCTCAGCGCTCTACGAGGCGATACCAATGTCATGTGATAACACACGTTTCGACTTATTGACGTCGCTCGTCGCTCGATCTAACGTCCGATCAGACATGGAATTAGTTCCTTGTCGCCAATAGAACGTACTGGGGGCATTCCCGACACCGTCAGTTGATGGCTGGCTGTCTAAAGAGAAGGGCATTCAATGAACAGCGGATTCCAAGCCGAGTGCGTTCGCTCACCTTGTATGAGCACCCTTTTAAGATGGTCAACATCTCCGCGAATCTGGGCTATGTTATTCCAAGATTCTTCTTGCATCAGTCGGTCCACCCTCTGTTTCGCTTCCTTTATGTGTTTGATCGCGAAAAAGCTCTTCACCAATTTTCCTGCGTCGGCCTGAGTAACGTAATACATCCGCCAAAAAAAAAACTCACGGAATCGTTGCTGGTTAAGCTTTTGAGTCACCACAGCGAGGATGGAGATTAGCTCTGCGATCAAGTTGACAACTATCTTGTCAACGGCGGGTGTAGGAGAGATCTCTGTATATATTTTGAGACGATCGACGAAGTGTTCGATCGATTCGAGCAGGTCGGCGAGTATGTCGCAGCTTGATATCACGCCCTTGGCCGCCTGGTTTACTCAAATGTCACAACGATATCTGTACATGAAGTAGAGAACGACACATACATCTAGTAGTATACCTACACAAGTTTGTATTGCTTTCGTAGGTGGGAAAGATTCCTGAAAAAAAAAAGTGAGTTGTGGAACACGGCATCAGCGCTTTCTGACGTACAGAGCCAACGGCATTCGCAAGGGAGGCGGCTTGAGAAAGTGGGGTTAAGACTGATACAGTAGCCCCAATCGCCTTCATCATTCTATCGCTTTCTCGGAAATTACTGAAGGCCTGTGCTCGGCCTTGCAAGAGGGTGGTAATGTCGTCGACGGATTGGCAATTCTGAAGCTCGATGGCGAGTGGATGTTGTGCTAATGTAAAGCCGGTCTTTTCCCCATAAGCGCGCAACGCGGACTCGAAAAGGTCTCGGAAACGAGCGGATCCTGACTCGTCACCCATCTCACGAGTACTGCTCCAGATAGGGAAGAAGGTTGAATGGTAAATTTAGGACGTGCAGGTTATTAGGAGAGGGGAAAGTGAGAGCGAGATCCTGTGGTGGTGTGTAGTGGGCGGAGTTAGGACGACGGGCTAGCGCACCGCCTCATCCATAGATTATATACACTATTCTCGCGCAGATACGCAAAGTGGTTTCTCGAAATGGATCGGCGTAAGTTATCCCAATGTCTAGGTCTAGGTATGGTAAAGTTGGGGCGGAGAGGAGACAGTGAGAGAATACGATGCCATAACAGTAGAGACTGGATAGTTGTTTATTGTTTAGAGGTTGGACATGACTGATGACTCAGAGTTTGGACGCCAGGCGCGGAAATTAAGTTTCGATAGGGATAATTATCATGTCGGTTATTTACACGAAAGGAGGGAGCAAGGCCAGGAGAAAATACCAAGTAGGTGTTACTGTTTGTAAAGTGAGATACAGTATGCTTGACTGTATGACAACCCGAGGGTCATCAAACAAAACCCTTTGCGAAGGGCGTCCGAAAGGAGTAATGATAAGGTACGAGAGCGACTCCGGGCGCACAAGAGAAATACACGAGAGCAGTGGATAACGTACTGGCCTGAGCAGCCAAAAACACACGCGCGCTCAGGATGTGGCCCACCGATCGAATACCGTCGGTGGGCAATGTTTGGAAGTTTTAAGTTTACACGATGCGCACTTTTCATCAAATCAACAGATGCAATTCTTGTTGGCGCGATGGGATCGAATAAACCTGTCGCCTCGCGAATGATCATGACACCAACTTGATAGCTAAGGAAGGGTAGAAATTGTCCAGACAATCTGTCATTCGTACATGGATACATTGTAGGGAAGGGCGAGTGGGCCTCAGGAAACGCAGAACATAGGGCCAACAACAACATTAAACTCAGGAAAGCAGCATACAAGTTAAATCAAGCCGAGATAACCGAAGGAAAGTGGAGGGTGGCGTCGCCACAGGGTATAGGGGTCTTAAAGAACTGCGTCTGCGCCTCACGGGTACATACCTAGGAACGCGATAGGTCCATAGTCTCAGATTGCGGTGCTCAGCCGACAACTCGCTTATCACCGTTAGGCTGTCCCTTGCGAGAGCGGAGCCTGCCCTTCATGGCATCCCAAATGCGCCCCAACTTGCGAGTAGCCGCGCGCAAGCGGCACAACCCAAGACGGGCACCAACACTACCGTGACGCCACTGGCACTGGCACTGGCGATGGTGCTGCTCTTTCTCACCCAACGAGACAAGCGAATTCGTCTCGGGAAGCGGCACTTGCGGGAGAGACGGCAGGTCGGCGGTGGGGGACCACGAAGGGGAGAACTTCTTCTCGTCTTTGAATGGCAAGGGTGACTGCGGGGGAGTCGACGGCGGTGCCGACTTTGGTCCTCCTCCCTTTCCTCTTCCCCGTGCGTATGCCGCCCATCGTGCCCATCGTCGTTGCTTCGGTTGCGGTGCGCTCGCGATGACGTGCGAGGGGAGGATGTCGTAGAATGAAGCGCAGGGCTGGTGTTCGCATAAGGTGGTAGAGCTGCTGAAATGCGGTGATGGAGGAGCCGTCAGGTTGCCGCCTTTGTCGCCCTCCGGAGGTGAGCTGCACTGCTGAACCGGTGCTTCATCGGCAAAAATCACCGGGCGTTCGTACGCTTGGACTGTTTTGATTTATATGGCATTATTCGGAGGGCGGCAGTCAGCGTGGGCTAATAGATATGGGAGATGGTGGGAGAGTTTCCTATATACGTACAGGTGCGCTTGTAACCGGTGCTACGACTATACGTTGGAAAGCTGGTGGTAGCTGCAGGGCAGGGGTCGTATGCGGGTCCAGGTGCACTGACATAGTGGGTCTTGGGGGTTTTAGTGACGACCTCGGAAGGTGAACTTGGCCGCTGGACCGTTAAATCATCGGCGAAAATCACTGGACGATGGTACGCTTGGACTACGTTGATCCGTATTGTGTTTTTCGGAGGGTGACAGTCAGTGCAGGTTCATGGTTCTCGGAAAATAGAGAGGATAGTGCTATACGTACTGGTACGTCTGTAACCGGTGCTACGGACAACAGGCAGGGGCTGAGAAGTAAGCACCTCCTCGTCTTGAACCCAACGACGATAAGAGCTCATGAATGTGAAGGGAATCCAAGGATCGGAAGAGCTTGTGTCGTAGTTGGTTGGAGATAAAAGGCAGAGGACATCCCCATTGCGCAGCGCAGCGCCCAAAAGCCGTGGCGTCGAGTCACCGTTGTGGTTGTATGATGGTGGCGTCCATGTACGGCACTATAGTCTTGCTACTGTAGGTGGCACCGGTGTTGGAATTTAGAAGAAGAACACTAGGATCTTATTCTCTCTATAATATCAGCTTCGCTAGGACACAGCATGATAGCACGGTGCTGTGCAGAGATTAGAGGCACGTGACCAGAACGAATTGGGTTTGATACTGTACCATCCGTGGACAAGGTTATAATTCTTCACCATGCCAAGTTGTCATCAGATGAGAGCACATCAATTTTTGTTTGCGCCTTGTTGACGCGATGGGATCGAACAAAACCTGTCGCATGTGGTCATGACACCGACATCATTTAGTAGCGGAGAAAAGTAGGGTGGTTGTCCAGACAATCTGCTATTCGTACACGGATACATTTGTGGGGATGGGGAGGGAGGGAAACGCAGAACATAAGACCAACAACACTAAACTTGGGAAGCAGCACACGAGTTAAATCAAACCGACCGAGATAACGAGGAGGGTGGCGTCGCCACCCCCGTGGAGAATAGGGGTATCAAAAGGATGCATCTCACGGGAACTTGCTTAGATACGCGATAGGATCACAGCCTCAGGTGGTTACGATGCTCAAACGACAACCCACCCCTCATCACTAGGTCGTCCCGAGCGAGAACGAAAACCACCCCTAACGGCATCCCACGTGCGCCCCAACATGCGTGTAGTTGCACGCCGCAACGTGACATGGGCCCCACCACCACTCCCGTGATGCTGGTGGTGTCCTTTCTCACCAAAAAAGACGGGCGAATCCGTCTTGGGAGGCGGCACCGGCGGGAGAGACGGCAGATCGGCGGTGGGGGACCACCACGGAGATTTCTTCTCGTCTTGGTATGGCGAGGGCGACCGCGAGGAAGTCAACGGTGGTGCCGACTTTGGGGACGGGATTCCTCCCATTCCCCGTACGTAAGCCGAGGGTGCTGCGTTTTGGGGCTGGGATGCGCTCGCGATGAGGTGCGGGGGGAGAATGTCGGAGAATGATGCGCTGCGCTTGTGCTTGCGTACGGTAGTGGAGCTACGGTGATGCGACGATGGAGGCGCCTTCGGGTCGCCTTTGTGGCCCTTGGAAGGCGAGCTTTGCCTCTGAACCGTCATATCATCGGCGAACAACACCGGGCGATCGTACGCTTGAACTGTTTTAATTCGTATTTTATTTAGGGGGGGGGAGGAGAGGCATCAGTCAATGTGGTGATGGACATGTAGGGAGTTACTACTGTACGTACGAGTGCGCCTACGGCCGTTGCTACGGCTGTGCACTGGGAAGTTGGCAGTGGCTGCAGGTACGAGAGTACCGTATGCCTCTCCCGGTGCACTGACATAGTTGGTGTTGGAGGTGGTATCGAAGAAGGTATATTGTCGCACGTCTGCATCGTAGGCGGTACGGATCATGCCATGAGGCAGACGGTCTACATCCTAGAACGGGGGAATGAGAACGAATGGGACATGCGTGCTCGGTGAATGAGGAATAGAGGAGAGGAAAGACACGGGCAGAGAGTCACGGATACGTACCTCTTCGTCCTTGACCCAGCGACGATAAG
Source organism: Russula virescens (assembly GCA_003316435.1). Classification (NCBI taxonomy): domain Eukaryota; kingdom Fungi; phylum Basidiomycota; class Agaricomycetes; order Russulales; family Russulaceae; genus Russula; species Russula virescens. The sequence continues at coordinate 42,608 of QFEY01000067.1, forward strand.
AGCTCATGGTTGTGAAGGGATTGGAAGAATGGGCGTATGCCGGTGTCGGAGAAGGGATTAAAAGGCAGAGAAACGCACCTGGCGTTGCGGAGTGCAGCGCCTCGGCGCTGCTCAGGTCAGCGCTCCAATTCCATTCACAATTCGATCAGATGGAGATGTCCAAAGACGGAAATGGATACATAGCATATCACGTGATGGGTCCATTCAGCTGACGCGTTGCTCTACGGTATTATACAGTCAAATCGCACCGCACCGTTCTCCTCGATTCACGAATTTCTAACGCAAACATGCCACTCGAGGCCACCATGATCGTGCTCGACAACTCAGAGTTCATGCGAAACGGCGACTATCAGCCCACGCGCTTCGGCGCACTCGCAGACGCTGTCACGACGGTGTTCCAGACCAAGATTGATTCCAATCCCGAGAACACCGTCGGCGTGATGACCATGGCCAACAAGGGGTGCGTATCCTTAACACCCTTCCCAGGACATAGAGAACAACCCCAATTGATTGATTTTTTCGGGTCCCCCTCTCCGCGGGCGCGACCGACCAACTAACCGACCGACCGACCGATACACTGATACAGCCCCGAAGTGCTCGTCACGCACACCAAGGAACTCGGCCAGATCCTCGCAGCGGTGCACAAAACCTCCACCAACCTCGGGCGAACGGCCTCGATACCGACGGCGATCGCGATCGCACAGCTCGCGCTCAAGCACAGGCCGAACAAGACGCTCCGCCAACGGGTCGTCGTATTTGTCGGCTCGCCGCTCGAAGACGCCTCGCCCGACGCCGAGCGCGCGCTCATCCGCCTCGCAAAGAAGCTAAAGAAGAACAACGTCGCGCTCGACGTCATCGCGTTCGGAGACGGCATCGAAGAGGCCGGCGAGGACGGTCGTAGTATCCTCCGCACCTTTGTCGAAACTGCGTCCTCGTCCGACAACTCGTGCGTTCCGTACCTTTTTCTACATCGTATGCGAACTAACATCGTCTAATCTCTCTCCCGCCAGACACTACCTCGCTGTCCCACCCGGCCCACATCTCCTCTCGTCCGTCATCCTCAACTCTTCAATCCTAGCCAGTGACCGCGGCATCCCAGATGAGCTTGCCGCCGTACCCGGCGGCGTGGGCGCACCTGTGGGCGGAGCCACGTCACAGTTTGAATTCGGCGTCGACCCGAGCCTCGATCCTGAGCTCGCCATGGTGCGTTTCCCACATTCCCTCTTCCAACAAACGTCATAAACGAAATATAAAACACAGGCTCTACGGATGTCGATGGAAGAGGAAGCTGCGCGGCAGGCAGCTGCCAACCAACCACCGCCTTCAGCACCGGACGCTGCCACATCAACAGCGACAGTTCCCGACGGTCCGTCTGCGCGGGCGCCGGCCCAGCCAGCAGCGGTGCCCGCCACGGCCACGGAAGAGAACGATGACGCGATCCTACAACAAGCGCTCGCCATGTCCGAAGGCAGTGGTGTGCCCGAGGTTGAGATGACGACCGAGGAACACGGCGGCGGTGATGAGGATTTGACAGAAGAAGAAATGATCGAACGGGCTATCCAAATGAGCATGCAGCCTGAGCCCGAATCAGAAGAAAAGAAAAAGTAAAACAAGTACCGTAATAGAAGATTGGGATGACTTGCACGTCCGTTCGTCCATCTTACCCTCATGCCCTTTTGTACGCACAACGCCGGCTTGCTCCTCGCAATATACTCCGTTATGTTGCAACAATTGCAAACGCCAAGATACGTTCAGGGGTATACAGCGTCTGCGCAGTAAAATTTCCAATCAGGAGGGGATACAGGCATCCCAATCCTCTATCTCTTCCTTACCCTTCAGTACAGCGACCAAGTAATATGAAAAACAAAAAAGAAAACAAGGTAAGGTGTTATGGGATCAAGTTCTGTATGATATAAGGTCTTCTTCCATTACGCCGCCTCTGCCCCTGCGCCCGCCTCCGCAGGTGTCCCCGTCTGCTCCCGCTCCTGGTTTACGCCATTCAGCTCGTCCCTCCAAGGACCTTCATCGCTCAAGCTACACCCTCCTCCGCACTCGCACGACCCTCCAAACTCCTTGGGCAGGTTCTCCGCTGGGATCTGCGCGAGGAGCTTGGCCTTGTACGACGCACCGATGATGTCGATCTTGCTCACGGTGACCTCGTCAAGCCAGAGCTTGATGATGGACCAGATGGTCGCGAACGCCCAAGGCGCATTGATGATGTAGAACTTTCCCATGATCTCCGGGTAGCGGTCCTGCCCAATCGCGGCAGCCGCCATCACGTAGTCCTTGACGCGGTAAAAGTTGGCGATTGAGACGTCTTTGAGGTCCAAGATCGTGCAGAACGTCTCTACGGGGTGTCCCACCGCCCGCGAGGCGGCCGGCATACGTGTGACCAACGACCGCTCGTATTCGCAGATCAGCCGATCCAGCAATCGGTCCTGCGTCGTGACCGCGTAGAGCGCCGTGAAGTCCAGCTTTCCGAGTCGCTCAATGTAGACTGGACGACCGTCCTAAAAGTGCAGCAATTAAGGAGTATGTCCTTCCCGCTTTGGGAAACGCGAACGTTATTTCCTTACCTTGTCGATCTTGTGATAATACTGTGGGTAATACCTGTCCACCTCTTCCTTCTCCTTAAATTCGAATGTTCTATGTGTGTGGATAAGATAATTGGGGGGGGGGAGGGGAGATAGAGGGATAGGGTGACTTTAGAATCGCAAAAGGTATATGTATGTGTTAATGAAAAAAACGCACCGCACGAGCTCGTCGACATTCTTGTCCTTCCGCCACTGTTCCGCCGACAAGAGCATCGCCTTGGCCTTGGGCACGTCGAATTTACGCGCGCGTAAGAATCTATGTAACACGCCCAAGAAACACCAAAAAAAAAAACACAAAACAGAATCCCAAAAACAAAACAAAAAACCAAGTAAAAAAAGAAAATTTAGGTCAGGGCATCAGTAGATTGGGGGGTTGGGGGAGGAGAAAGGGGTGTGGGGTATGGGGAGTGGGAGTTGCGCATGTGTGACGATGAAAAGGGGGGGAAACTCTCGCGCTCACCTAAGGAGCATAGCGTCGTCCATGCGCTCGGGGACGAACGCGCCCTCATCCTGCACTTCCTTCCTGATCGTCTCGAGCGCGTGCTGCTGCGGAACCGTCAAATTTCCAAGGCGGCCTGGCAGCGGCACGTAATTCGGGTCGGTCACGCCCGGTGGGAGTGCAGAGGCGCTTGCGGGTGCGGGTGCGTTAGACATGATTGGTGAGGGTGTGTGAGGTTGGTGGTATCGTCGAGGTGTAGGTCGTGCTGCCTTGTCCTTGCTTTGAGATCAGATGCGATTTTTACCGAAAGATTCTATGATCGATGGATGGGGAACGGTGGCCGTGCGTGAATGCTCTGAGGATAAGAAAGATGGATGAGAGATGACTTGGTTGTACGATATGTTGCAAAGAGGATGGACGATGACGACCGGATGCAGACTCCAAGAAATTGATTTCCGTATTTGGACGTCTCCTGTGTCTTAAAGTGGACGACGTTGTCTCAGCCATTTTACTCTACACTTTTACACTTTATTCGTTACAGCGCTGGTAGAGCCGCAAGTTGAGTTGCGATGCTACACGGGCGCAGGATGGGTCGTGGTATGACTCGTGTACTCGTACTGTATCAGTAATACAGAAGGTGGAGCGGTGCTAGCGTGTAGCCAAGACACCACCACATGGTGATGATGGGTGAATTAAGGGTTGTTGTGGGGGTTCGGGGTTAGATGAGGATTGCATGTGATGATCAGTACGATGTAATGACGGTGAGCGTCGATAAAGAAAGGAATAAATAGATGCGCAGGTTGAAATGCACTGATGTTCAATCTAATCCATAATCCAACGCCGTCTCTGAAAACCATCGAAACCATCGGAACGGTTGGGCACTGCCCCTCGGAAGAATTCAAAAATGAGTGGCCAGTGCAGAAAAATAACATCCGACACAAAACCTTGTCCTCGTTTTTGGCTTCTGCATGCTATAATCTTACATATTCGAATATTGTTGACGAGTTCAGACGATATCCCAGAGTTCTTCTAGAGCGCAGCAAAACTACCAAGCCATCATCCACAATCCAGGGGCGGTATAAAATAACTCGTACCTTGCCGCAAGCTACGCTTGCACTGAGTGGGTAGTCGCTGATACTGATTTTCTCATCGACAATGTGGTCCGCAAAGTCGTCCCTTCCACGAGCCATCGCCCCGACGAACACAGCGACGTGGTGTGTTTCGGGTATCGTGGGTAAGTATCGTGACAAACGCGTGGTCTGCGCGTCGCCAGACAAGGCTATCCAGTAGTCAATGAGCTAAAGTGTGTCGCCTTTACTAAACTTCGAGGACATACTAATTTTGTGGGTGTTCACGGGAAGATGGTCCGTGATGGGGTTCTAACGAATAGTTAGGTCAATAAGAACGGGTATTGCCGGTAAGCGAAGACGTGCCTTGATGACCTTTAGAAGCTTCTCTGGTCCGTTAACACCTCGAATGGACAACTTGTGCAATAATTGCACTGCCAGATCCAGAAAAAGACAATCAGGGCGGGGGGAAACGAGGACGTAAGATCAACGACTGACCCATGAGCCCGCTAAAGCGCTTGAAGGTGCGGGGAATCCGTACGTGTGGATTCACCTCGATTAGGGTACCCTTCGCGGTGTGTATGTAAACTTGGAGCAGGCCCGCCTTGTTTAGCGGAGAGTCGAGTAGGGTCAAGAGGCACTGATGGGTGATATCCGGCCGAGCGTCCGCGATATCACGGCCTGTTTTTGCGAGGATGCTTTGATGATCATCGCAATTGAGTAGTGTGTATTTCGCTACGCCCTCGCGTCCGTTACGTGACTTTCCAGCGCTACTGACCTTGTACGCCTCAAGGCACGCCTGCTCCAGCACGACAAATAGCCGACGGGGTCCTTTGGCTGCAGCTGCCCCACGGGGGACGTGAGCCTGCACAGGCACCATCGATGGGTTTGCGTTGGGCAGGCCCCGAGAACGACTGGTGGGCAGGGGTCGTGTGGGCCTCGATATAATTTCCCCTTCCTCCAGGATGTCTTCATGCCCCCCGCGAGCACGTTGCGCGGGTGGCGGGCGCAGACCGCTGCGGGGTACGGGGACTGGCTTCACTTCGTCACCCGAGGAGGTCTCGCTCGAGTTGTCGCTTCCTTCGTGGATGCGTTTTCGCGACTGTGGTCGCATGCACTCGTCTATGGGAGTCGATTTTGGTCGGGGTGGTTGATCGAGAGGGGTATGGACGCTGTTTCTGAGCGTTGCGAGTGCTGGGGGGAGTGTCGTCGCGGATCCAGAGTGTCTGCGTCGAAGAGAAGAGGGGGACGAGAGAGATGACGATGGATCCGATGACATTTTGGATCCTTTTTTCTTTTCTTTTCTCTTTTTTACAAGGAAAAAGGAGGAGCGAGGGTGCAACGAGTGCAATGGAAAGACAGAATGGAACGAAGTGGCCAAAGTCAAGGGGGCATCAACTCGACTTAGTGGTCAAAATCTCTGCTGTGTGGTACCTACTCTCCCACGGTCGGATCACATGAGAAACAAACATCGTCACTTTTCCGTCTTCTTTTGATATTAATCTGACTTATCGAACCACCCCGAAACACGCGATCTTCTTTACCTTTAAAAATGGCTTGTCTCATTGATCAAAACGTGCTCTACTATTCCAAATGTAGCCCATTAATGCAAATGTCTTCAGAAAACGTGTGAAGTATTTTCCTCCGATGTGTTGGATTGGATGTAGTTTAGTTTGAACGTTGTTCCCAGCTACGTAAAGAAGCAAACGGCGATAAGAATCACCAGTCATACGGCCATACGGTACGCGATTGCGCCCACCGAAGGCGGCTATGTATGACGGAGATCGCCAAAGGGAGAAAAAAGAATACGTGGCATCGCTTACAGTAAGCTATAGATGGTATTCCCAGGATTTCAAGTTGGCTATTAGGAACTGCCAGTGCATACCAGACTTTTGTCCCCAGAAGACGGTATCTGAGATGCCTTCGTGATTTATGACCGCGGGGAAAAGCATACTTCCGCGGCACATTATGATACAAACGTATTCTGCCACAGGTGTCTGCCAC
>QFEY01000068.1:0-40514 GCA_003316435.1 Russula virescens
TCGCCAAAATACTCCTGCACTAACTCTCGCTAGCTATGATTAGCGTGGGAGATTTTTCCTGATGAAAAGCGATCCCCTCGCTTTCCACTGGGCGAACATTTCGCCTTCCGTGAACCACAAGGCAGTACCTGCATGGTGGGCTACGCGAGCAATATTATGATTCGTCCAGGGATCTGGCGGAGACAGCCAACGTCGAAACTCCTGATGCAATTGTCGGTCTACAAGGTACCTCAGCTTAGGCATCCTTAGGGAGCAATATCGGTGAGCTACGAACATTTTATCTTGTTGACTTCCGTTGCTGTCTCTTGCATGAGAACTAGGAGAGAAAGTCAAGGGTTGGTACTTATCCACAAGTCAGCGAGACGCACCAAGGACCTGTTGGATATCTTCTGTCGATATTTTTCCATCTACCAAGCTCATGGTGAAAACCTAGCAACCATTACCGAGTATGCGATGCGCACCTTCCATTACGGCTTCCATGTTTTTGACTAGCCCACTGACGATGTCGAGTGTCTGGGCAGCTGCCATCTTGGACTCCTCGAGAGTAAGCCGATCCAGACGCTGGAGGACCTCTTCGACTTTATTATCTCCCAGGAGTTTCGTCACATATTTTTCTGCCAGAGTTAAGTCATCACAACGTCATGAGTGTTGATAGAGAAGGGAAACTTACTCAACTTTCCTTGCTTCATTTCTTTGGTCGCCAGGGAAAGCACAGCCAATAGTTCGACCATTATTTTGGTTATCGTCTCTGTCATCACGGGAGTAGGCTGGATCTCCGCGTAAATCTTTAGCCGTCTTGTGAAGTTTTCGATGCATTCCAAGATATCAACAAGGGCATCGTAGCTCTTCCTCACGTACTTGGCCGTCTAGCAGAGATAGACATTATTACGAGCTAGCCGAAGAGGAAGAGATGTTACACATACCGAGAGGAGGATGCCAATTCCAGAGAAAACAAACTTTGCAGGGGTGAATACCTGAGGTAAACGACGAAGTATGTCAACCAAAAAATACGATCACGGGGAGGGAGGGGTTACCATTTGAGCGCCCGTACTGAGGGCCGCGTTGGTGAAGACGGCGTGTAACACATTGACAAGTGGTTTGAGCCATTTGAATAGTCGAGAGTCGCCATTCCTGAATTCAGCAAATGCGCGAGATTGTTCTTGGAATATTACAAGGATCGCCTCCGGAGACTCGCATTTCTCGATAAGAGTCGCAAATTCGTGGGCACGGAGATCTTGCCCAGTGCGTTTGGCATACTTGGTCAAGGCAGCTTCGAAGAGAGCTTCGAAGTTGGGTGGAGAGGATGTCGCATGAAGTATAGAAGACATGGAGTCCCGAGAGACGTTGGTCGCTGTGGCTGCAAGGTAAGAGGTGGAGTGGAAAGGGAATATTCGGGCTGTGCGTAATTGAGCTTAGCCTTGTTCAACAATATTGAGACGTTGATGCCTCAAATCCGTGCCTGGTGGGGCTGTGCTTGCCAGTGTCAACCGGCTGCGGCAGGCACACACATATATATTATCGTGAGAAGAAATTCAACTCTGAGATCTACCAGACACTCAGGACATGAAAAGCAAGGACTTGCGCCCAGTCCCAATTTCTACCCTAGTCCTAATCGCAGTGTAATTGAGCGGCAACAAGTGCAGGGCTAATAAGCCCATCGGGCAGTGTCGTAGGACTCACCGTTGGCACGACGTATTTGTTCCAAAATTTGGTCTTGAATAAGAGGCATCAGGAACCGAACCAGTTCACGGGCACTGAGCGACACTCCTGCTGCTCGAGGAGACGGCAGTACTAGTTTGGGATGTACCATAATGTGAGAATATTGAAAGCGACTGACCAGCACCTACGAAGCACTGCTACCCCTGCCTTCTGGCCAAAGTTGCCGCGTGGACTGAGACTTAAGTTGTCTGTCACTGGCATGGCCAAGGAGTCCTGAGAGCACAGCGGACTGAGCACGGAGTGCTTAGTCAGACTCGGCCCGGTTCCCCGGTCTGAACCGAATCAGTACCAAAAATCCCCACAAAGGCTTCAAAAGAGAGCAGAGCCATGCGACCATGTCTGCGACGACGAGGAACGACGCTTGGCTCATGTAGACTCTTCTCGCGCTTCCTTTGCACTTCTGTAACACAAGCATCGTGGCGCCATGCTGTTGAAGAGAAGAATGCAAGCGTGAACGCGCTTGTGCATGTCGTTCCAGAAGACGCGCCAGGTCCTGTTTCACGGGGACCATTGAGCGGCATGACAATAGCAGTCAAGGATAATATATGCACCAAAGACATGCCGACGACGTGCTCTTCTGCTATGCTCAGAGGTAACCAATCCCCCCACGACGTCAATGCTCGCCCCCCGGCCCCAAGTGCGCTAATGCTGACTTTTGCCCCCACTCGTGCTTGCTGAAAGACTTCAAATCGCCCTTCGACGCGACCGTCGTCCAACTTCTGAACGCCTCGGGCGCGACGATTATCGGCAAGACGAATTGCGACGAATTTGGCATGGGGTAACCTCCTCTTCTATCTACTAGTCGTTCACAACAAGCACGGGTCCTCATCCTTTTCATTTCTTAGGTCTCTGAACGTCCATTCGGTGCACGGACCGGTCATCAACCCATACCAACATCCATCGAGCACCGTCGATTGGGACGCGCGTGAGCGTCGCTCGGCAGGAGGTAGCTCAGGCGGGAGCGGTGCCGCCGTCGCTGCGGGCATGTGTGATGCGTAAGCGTCCGTGTTTCAACCAAAGGCCATTTCGCGCTTTATCATAACCGACCAACATACATTTTCACCCACGCAGGGCTCTTGCAACAGATACAGGTGGATCCGTCAGGCTACCGGCCTCATACTGCGGCGTCGTCGGGCTCAAGCCATCTTACGGGTTAATCAGCAGGTAAGTGTCCTGATCAGTCGCTCCGTTGACAAAGTTACCCAAAAGGCGGTTGAACTGACGATCCCGTATTTCCGAAGATGGGGCGTAGTGTCATTTGCAGACAGCCTCGATTGTGTGGGAGTCATCGGGAAGGACGTCTCCTCCACCTCCAAGACGTTCGGTTCGTTCTATCGTTCTCCGCCTTTCTCAGAGTCGTTCCATTTATCGGAGACCAAGACGTCCTCTCCGTATTTGACGAGAGGGATCCCACTGCCGCCCGGCCAACGATGCGCAAAAAAGCTCGAGAGCTGTGCTCCGAGTACATGACCGAATGGTCGTCCTCGAGTTCAGGAGACCTCACGAATCTTCGCATCGGAATTCCCCAGGTGCGTCCGCAGTGGCCTATCTCTGAACTCACTTTCCTCATCTAGATGGTAGGAATACTTTCCGGCTTCGCTCGACAGCTCGATCATAACCCCCTTCCGTCGCGTAGTTCGCGCCCTTAAGGATCGTGGCGCGACTGTGCTTCCCGTTTCCCTCCCGAATACAAGCTACGCTCTGAGCGCGTATTACGTCATCTCCAGCGCAGAGGCCAGCAGCAACCTCGCGCGCTACGATGGCGTCCAATACGGGTTGCACGTCCCCTCGCCGCCCAACGACGTCGCTCGCTCGCCCGGGGAAGTGTATGCGCATTCCCGCACAGCCGGCTTCGGCGCCGAGGTGAAGAGACGCATATTGCTAGGCACGTACGCTCTCACCGCAGAGTAAGTCTCACCCGTCACCGTCATATTCTTCCTTTGACATCCCCGTCCTGATCGCGTCGCGTGTTCGTAGCGCGTTCGATAACTACTTTTTGCAAGCCCAGCGCTTACGCCAGTGTATCCGCGACGACTTTATGCGCGTCTTTCGCGTGCCCAACCCGCTCGGGCGAGAAGAGTCTCCGAACGCGGATGGTGTCCATGTCCTTTTGCACCCGTCGGCTATACGCACGGCTCCACATTTGGACGAGCAAGTCGGACTAGATGCGTACACGCAAGACATTCTCACAGTGCCTGCCTCCCTCGCGGGTCTCCCGGCTTTGAGCTTGCCGATAGCCGTTGGCGCGGAGGGGGACGGCTGGCCGCTCGGTGTGAGCGTTGTCGGCCAATGGGGGTGTGAGGCCATGACGCTGGCCGTTGGCATGGCGATTGAGGATGGCGAACAGGAAGCAAGATAGCGACTCGCCTATGCAGGTCGTAGATTGTTATGCACGACCGTCCCGGCTAGCGGAGCTCGGGCATCCCGACTACCCATTGCGGTGGCGCTCATAGAAAATCATGGCTTGCATGACGCCAGGTTAAGGCCTTTGTTAAAAAGCCACGGACACCCTCCCCGCGCACAATCCACCTAATCGTCGAAAACACGACGCTCCCACAAAGTCGATCATAGTTTTTCCTGCAATATATTATTTGTGACGGTACTTGTTTTATTTTATTAATCAACATTCACGTTTTAGACTGCCACTCGTATGAGAACTTTTTCGTACTCTTTGGGCACTTTACCTTCAAACGAAAGAAAAATGGCACGCAGACCTTCGATCACGCGATGGCTCCTCGTCATGATGTCTCACCGCATCTCTGCTGGCCTTAATCGTGATCGAATTGGCTGACGAGGCCACCACAGTACGTGCAACATGGGCCCGGGTGTTCGTCCAGATCTGACTCCCTTTTCCCGTTGCGCGAGGATCGATGTGGGGCGATGACACTAACCATCGTAGTGGTGGATGCCAAACGAGTGAGAGTCGCCTGGATAAGACGTAGATTATGTGACGTGCATAATCACAGAGCCTATACTACGGACGTATATTAGACAAAGCAATGCGAAGATAGCGTGTGAGTGGGGATTGGGTTATCAGGTGAGAAATGCTCGCATTTATAGTACAAATGTGGGATGCAATGCCGGGAAGACAAGTCATAAAGATAGGGGTTTGTCGACAGATTGCTCACCGTCTAGGCTCTAAGGTAAATAAAATAATGATGCAGATCATCGAGTAGCACCCCATCGAAGGATGCCCTCGTAGATGGAGTACATAACGACAGCGTTGGGTACGACACGCATGAGATGGGCGCTCAGGCCACCGTATAGCGAACGTGCACCCTCTTCTGCCATGACAAGACGAAAGGTTTGCATTAAGCCCGTATATTTTTTCCGGCCATCCACGAGAGGTTGTCGTAGTCGCGTTCGGAGAACCTACAAGCAATATTCAGTACTGCATCTGAAGATTTTTCTCGGGTGAGCGGGGTTTTACGAACCTCATGAGGATAGGTAATGAGGCTCGCGACGCACTTGGCCGTCCCGGCGGAGCCCAGCATGCCGAGCCACTCCTGCAGGCCGCCCGTTCCCTCCGCGTTGGCCGACAGTCGCTTGAGGCGCTCGTACAGCGCCCACTGGATTGTGCCCTCCGTGACGCCGAGATAACTCGCGCTGAGGCCCTTGTAAAATCCGCGGACGCCCTCCTCGCGCGCAATCTGCTTGATCGTCGAAAACACGACGCCCCCGCCCGATGAAGAAGGCCTAGATGCTCCAACCGCCGTTGCCGTCGTCGATGCTGCTACCGCTGGTGCTGGTGCTGCCGTTGCAGTTGGTGCAGTGTTCGAGGCAGAGAGCTGCATGCGCGTCTTGACAACCCAGATCGGATTCGTCGCAGTGCCGGTGACGATCCCCGCGATGGCGGCAGCGCCGAGATGAACGAAGGAGTTTTCTTGTCCGCCGTTGAAATGGTCGGCGATGATCTGCTTTCCGTTGCCGTATGTGAAGAAGTTTATTGAGCGCGCGGGGACGACGCCGACGAGGGTGGGCACGAGACCCTTAAATAGCGCGCGGGGAGACTCTTCTCTCGCGATATCCCTGAATATTCGCGTTCGTTTATAAAGAAGAAAGAAAGAAAAAAAGGTGCCGTGTGTGAGAATGCTACGAAAACGGAGCGAGAGGAGAATAGGGACGCAACCGGATGATATGCGCAGTCTCGACGAAATGCCATAAGATCCCTCCCGGCCGTCGAACGAGCACGACGCTGTCGCCGACGACGGCGCCGACGCCCGCGTGTTTTTGGCGAAATAAGTCCGACTGTAACCGCGTCTTGACGACGTCAAAAGGGCTCGTGACGACGGCACCGCACATGCCCCCAAGTCTGCGCGCGACAAGAAAAAAAAGAGCAAATCAATGAGAGTGAGAAGAACGATGAGCGTATGAGGGGAGCTGATAGGACGAACATACCCTCCGGCGATGAAGTGTTGCCATGATTTTGCGGGCAGCCAGTTTGTTGTCGCGTGCGTGGTGGACATGGTGTAGTAGGGTGACCCGCCCTTAATTGCCGTGGCAGGCGCGTATTCGCTTCCTCTTTCGTGTTTTGAGTTGGCACTTTTTTTTGCACCCCGCCCGCAGAAAATGAATGAGATAAGATAACCCGCGTTCATCTCATCTCCATCTTCCATCCAATGTTCGTCTTATCCATCGTAAAGGTCAATCCCTCTCCCCCTTCCTTTCCACAGCTTTCTCAATCTTTTCCCGCACTACGCTACAGGACAAGATCCCAATACACCCCACCCAGTTCGGTCTCCCTCCAGAGCAGGCTCTCATCCACGAGTTGAACAAAAAATACGCCAACCGCGTCCTTCACGACGTGGGCCTCTGCATTTGCGTCTTTGACGTTGCGGAAGTAGGGGAGGGCAAGGTCAGGTATGGAGACGGTTTTCTTTGGTACACGGGTGAGCCTCTACTTTCAAAGACGGGCCCGAGCGCCTCGTTCGGCGGTTTTGATCCAATATCATAGTCGTCTTCAGGTTGACTGTCTTCCGACCTTTTCCTTCCGAAGTGATCTTGGCAAAAGTCAAGTCCTCCGACGAGGATGGCATACAGCGTGGGTTCTCCTCCAAAATGCCCATCGTTCTTATCGCCGCTCAACGAACACACCTACATTCACAGTGTCTGTTGGCTTTTTCGAAGACATGTGGATTCCGCTCATCTACCTCCCCCAGCCTTGTGCCTTGTACGTCTTTCCCGCTTCATCCCACCACATAATACCCGCTCCGCTCACTTTTACCTTTTTTTTTCAATCTGTGTCGCACCATCCAGCGATCCCAATGAACGCGCATATTTCTGGCTTCCGGGCTCCGAGGCAACATCGGCACACGAACTTCTCGATTCTCCCGAAGCTGAGCGCCTGTACATCGACCAAGGCGAGATCGTGCGCGTGCGAGTAGAGAGAGACGAATTCTGCGACGATGAACCTGGCCCGCCAAAGGCGGCCGAGGGCGTCCACATCAGTGGGCAAGTTCGGCGTGTACCATATACGATTACCGTAAGTCCCTAGTCTTCTTCATCAACCTATCCCGCCTGGTGCGAGCGGTGTTACTTGTTGACAATGCTCCTCCTGCAGTGCTCTATTGCCGAACAGGGCCTAGGTCCCACAACGTGGTGGAAGGCAGTGGAGGCCACAATGGAAGAAGGATGACTACCTTCTGTCGTACTGCACAACGAAAATGCTGTGGCACATGATTTTTATAACCATTTATATTTTCTTCAGAACCGTGTACTCATAGAGCCACAAACGGACGACGTGAATCTGGCTGTTAATCTGATTCATTCACCTTGAGAAAAGAGGGGAGCCTCACGCTCCAGTATCTGCGCATCTTCCGCATCACATTTGAGGAGGCTCGTTCGCGTCTCAACGACAAGAAGTCATGTAACGTCGAGTGAGTGATAAATCAGTCGTGCCTCACATGACGGAGATGCCATGCGGCCCTCCGACCAACTCTCCTTTAGGCATAAGCAGCTCGCTGGCTTTTCATGTTCTGCAGGCACGTCTGGGTAATTTTGATAAGAGAACGACCCTCCTGGAAATGGAGCTACCGTCGTGATGCTATGGGACATACTTTCTAACAATTATGCTTTGAAGATTGCGTAGGCTTAAAATCTCTGGGTACTACTTGGGTGTCAATCTGTCGTAATGACCAGCCTTCCAACCTTTGAAACCATCTGAGAAGCCCGCGAGTATAATCAACTCCCGTACAATATCGAATGCCGGGCAGCGAGGCAAAGATAAAGGTATGACAGTATGGAATTCTTTGCTCACAGTTTGGTTTTGCTGATTAACAAGAGTGCCGCCTAGATGTGAGCTAAGCCTTCATACAGATTACCGTTACCATATGCAGCTACACACCTACTGCTGCAACTCTAACTCTGGGCTTTGCCACCATAGCTGGATTATTTTAGTGAATGGTTGGAGAATCTTGAATATTTATTGTTGTCTACAATAGTGGAGCTTACTGATACTAATGGTAAATATGATTACTCTTGAACAGCCTACAACCAGTCTTATTATCAGAGAAATCTAAAACAAAAGTACTTATGGTATATAATACTAAATAGCCACTGATAGATATTGATTTATAAGCTAAGTTAGGTATTCTACTAGAAATTAGGTCTGGCTTAATTTTAATTGTATTTCCATTAGACACTGATTAACCTTTTCTTGTTCAATTAACCTATTAACTTGTTTATATGCTATAAGAGCATTCTCAAATAGAACTTTAGCTTTTTGCAGTTGGTTTTCTGCCATATATACTCTGCCTAGTTGGCTTAAAGCAATACCTTGACTACAGTAATCATTAGAAAGCTTAAAGGCTTCTAGTGCCTTCTGATATGAGATTTTAGCTTCATCAAGCCTATTTAGTTTAAACCATACATCCCCCAGTCCTTTAAGGCTATTTCCTTGGCACAAATTATTATTGGCCAGCCTACTAAGTTTTAAGGCCATATTATATGATATCTCAGCTTCTTGTAGTTTATTTAGTGTAAAATATAAGGTTCCAAGCCTTTCATATATTACACTTTGGCCATAAATATTATTAACAGTCTTAAAAAAATTTAGAGACTTTTGATATAAGACCATAGCCTCATTTAAGGCATTTCTTTCATGGTATATATTAGCAAGCAGTATAGAAATAACAGCTTGTAAAGTACTGTTATTTCCTTTGCTAGCTTTACACAGACTATCTGCTTTTTTTAATTGATACATTGCATTATCATAATTATTAGCATAGAGATGCAATCTTCCCCATGAGATCAAACATTCAATTAATAACTTTATAGAGCTATCCTTCTCTTGTAAAAATTTGACAGCTTTACTTATCAAAATCTCTGAATAATCTCCAATATGGGAATGAAAAAAAGTAAATCCACATATAGCTTGAATCAGTTTTCCAAAGTTACTAGGGCCCAACTTAAGAAGATTTAATAGAATAGCCCTTGTATTGTTTACTTCCAGCACCATCTCAGTATAGATGGTAGCACATGTTTTATTTAAATTAGTCTTTGCTAACTTGATATAGAAATTATTAAGAGCATCCTGATGTTTCTGTGATATTAAGTTATAATTGTTGCAAAAGGTTCGAATAATTGGGTGAGTCTGATATCTCTCTCCAATTATGCTTACTAAACTACATTCTTGCAAAGTGCAAACACCTGATACTATATTTATATCTGAGAGAATACTGTTAAATCTTTGCACTTGCTTTATATGTATTCCATCTGGTAGAATACTGAGAACTCCAAGCAATTGTTTAGCAGATGGATTGGCTCTCATTCTGTTGCTATCAATTGATAGCTGAATTGAGTATTCAAGACTCAATTGCCTATTTGCCTGGCCAGTATAAATAAATTTAATCTGACTTTCATTCCACCTTTTTAACAATAGCTCTGGTGATATGGCCTGAGCTAGATGAGCCAATAGGCTAACAGCAAGAGGAACATAATCCACAGCTTTTATAAGTTCCTTAGCAAACATGTCATAGTTGTCTGCAATATGCTTCCACACTTTTTTTGCAGCATTATAATCTAATGCCATTAATGGGGGCAGAAGGGGAAATGTCCACTGAGTCTGAGCTGGTCGCACTGTGCCCCTCATTGTGATTAGCACAGTGACATGTTGAAGCTCAGTAACTATAGACAACAGCTTTTCGACAGAATTTCTGGTGTCCCCATCCTGGTCCCATGGTGACTCAAAGTTATCAAAGCAAATAACTGAGTCTCTTATGTTCAATGCAGCACATATGCTGGACCAAGAGCCACCCGAGGACTCATGGCTGTCTAAAAGACCAAGTGTCTTTGCAAGTGCAGCAAAGAGGGCACCAGATGAGAAGATTGATTCACAGGCAACAAAATATCTGGCATCTCCGAAGTGTTCTCGGACACGTGGATGCATAAGCACGGCATTTGCAAGGGTGGTCTTGCCATAGCCACCAGGCCCGAGGATGGCAATACGAGCAGGATGAGAACCGACATTGGTGAATATCATGTGGATGATTTCGGCGAGCTCTGAATCACGTCCAAAGAACACTTGAGGGGAACGTGGCCCTACCGGGGGCATTGGTCTAGGTAACATCAGCACATGGTCAGGATAAAACTTTTGGACACCAACATTTCAACTTCAGAGTGCTTAAAGTGACTAGTTGGACCTCTACGACTACGAGTGATCTATCAAAGATGTCAGTTGATCGATATTGGACGACATTAGTCATGCATACCTTGCGCCCTTCGGCGAATAATGCAATACGCGTGTCTACACTTAATTGGGCCTGCAAACAATGAGTTTGGGGGGTGGCGCCGATGGTGAATGGACAACGAACATGAAAGGCCTGAAGCACATTCAAAAGCCTGCCATCGTACTGCTTGACCTTCCGCTGCAAGTCCTTGCGTAAAAACAGCCTCCTGATCCCCTTGACTTCTTTGTTCTCCTTGAGGGCTCGCTTGATCCCATCCAGCTCACTTAAGTACGATGAGCCGGAAATCATAGTCTCAGGAATGTGTCGCATACATCATAAGGGTTTCAAATATCGCCCGCAAGCCTTGCGGAATGTCATTCTCTTGAAGGTTATGCTCCTTGCACGACGTGCCAACTTGGTTGACCAAGCCAGCGATTCTCTCGAGTTTGTCCATGACAGCCTCCCATTCCTCTTTGTTCTGCTTGACTTCCTGTCAACGCAGTAGTTAGATTAAAGAGAATTGTGAGAGTCGTGGGACACTTGCATCTCGCATCGTAAGCGCCTGGAGGAGAAGGCCCGCGACGGGGGCGATGAAGGGGATCCCCCTAGCCAGGGAACTTGCCTCCTTCAGAGCAGCGAGAGATGTCTCGATCGCGCCCATCGCAGTTTCACCCCGCCCACCGATCTGTCGCGATGAGGAGGAACCGGGATAAGTAACTTAAGTTCGATCGATGGATGAGTTCGTGATGGAGAAAGCGTAGAATACAAGTACTCACGGTCAGGTCGGACCCCACGCCCGGTATTTTTGTAGATTGATGACTTGGATTGCATAGTTAGACGGTGTTGTGGTTGTAGTTGTGGACGTTTGGTTTGAACGACTGCACAAGGTCGCCTCGTGGGAGACACAGACACACGTCCTTGGGCGCAACCCCGGTGGCGTGTGGGATAGTAGTAAACGTGATCCAGGGCGCTACTGAGCCGAGGTTACTGTACTGGAACTCAGATAAGGTGCGCTAGAAGTCGGATCGACACCCATGATACACTTCCTCTCACCCCCCCTCCTCCCCAAAGAATTAATAGTATGAGACATGTATGCCTGGATGAGTCAATCAGAGTTTTAAATCCCTTTGAAGAAATACCTCTATCAAAGAGATCCCGGAGAAGGGGCGGCGCTCCACTGGCGCTCCTGCACACGAGTCAATCACGCTGTGTTGGTTCATGCATTTGCCGAGCGGGTTTGAAAACGGTGTGACATTAATTAGTCAGCACAGCGGTGGCTTAAGTTGTCAAACCGCGATTGTGGACATAACAGCATTTAAAGCGCGTTCTTCCTCTCGTTCCCTTCTACAGTAGTCTGTCGCTGTATCCTCCCACTCATTGCCGAGAATGTCTTCCATCAACTCCCACTCGTCTGTTGTGTCACCCCTTCCCCTGGCGACGAGCGCCCCACCCCTCGAACTCGTGCTAGACTTCGGAAGTGGAGCGGGCACAGCCCCAAGCCCGGAGGCGGCGGGGCCTGCCGAGAATGCACACGATGAGGGCAAAGACACCAAGACACCAGCCGAGGCACGGGCTAATACAAACACGGAGGAGCTGCAGCAGCTTCTACAAGAGATACAGGAATTATGTGAAACTTTCGTTTCCCTTTCAAAGGCAAAGAAAATCTCCCCATCGTCCTACCCGGTGGTCCTTGAAGCCCTCCGGTCCGTCAAATATAGCCTTATGGCGGCGCTCGGACTGACAGAAAATAACGTGTCCAAACCGAAGTCCGGCTGGGATTATACAGAGCTGTGCATCGGCAGCAAACGCGTCCCAAAACGAAAATGCCTTCCCGAAGAACGCGGGATAACGGAACGACTAATCGGCGTCCCTATCAGGAAGCGCCGCCGTCGCACCAACAGCGATCCTTACTCTGGGAGCGAACGTTCAAAAAGGCGAGCCAAACCAGAAGCGCTGTCCGCTGAAGCAAACAGGCGTGGGAGTCGCGTAGGCGACGACTAGCCGTAACACAATGAGATCCATTCAGAGCATAGTATTGGAAGGATAGGGCAGAAAAAAGAGGGCCGGATACTTGGGGACTCCGTAGGACAGCAAATATCAGAGGGAGGTGATGAGGGTGGATTACGTTATGTTACATGGATTTGACCTATACGCTGGGGGGTGCATGATCACTCAAATAGGCTACCTGCAACCTGCAACAAGACAACTGCATGACCATGACAAAGGACTCGTAGATATCAGCGCCTTAGGTCAATGCAATCATTTTGATTCCTCAGAGTCAGACACAAACCCCCAAGTCCAAAGGCCGCCGATACGCCAGATTCCATGTCGCTTCTTCTGCTAGGCCCGCAGACACAGCTAATTCCGAAGTATATCTATCCCTTCTCCGAGCTCGGGCGTACTCTTCCTCATGGAAGCTTGCCACGGAATAAGGATTCGTTCGGACATGATAAACGGGGATCTACGGCCAGAAAGAACATTTGAGAGTGTTTGTGGCCAATGGCGACATGGCGAAGTATATTGGCTTGTTCCGAGACAGAACGCGAACAACTTCTTGAGAGGAAAATCTCAAACAGTCCCAGTGAACGCGAACGCGTGCGGAAAGGAGGTGGAACAGGCAAGGTGGCAGACGTCTCATTCCAGTAAATCGGTTGTACAGTCGCCCTTCGGCACTGACCGGAGACTGAGGCGCACCTCTATCTTTAGGTTTCTCCGTTTCGGGCCACAGCCTTTCACGGTGGTGTAGATGTCTTCCGAAGATACCAACAGTTCACCCATGGCATACTCGAAGGCCAGGATGCCTAAAACCAATAAACTTCGGCCATGTAGGGGGACCAGCCAAGCATGCATTCACACGTCTACTCCACGGTCTGGCACTATGCTACGTAATCTCGAACAGAGCCCCTTCCGCCGGCGCGTGCAGAAGATTGCCGGGTGGGCAACTTTCGCCAGTGTCAGAACAGCGGCCCATGTCCAAGTACACAGCTATGACTGCTGATGGGATGTGCGTGAGGTCGCAAAAGGGACGGTGTATACTCTATATTGAAGGCAAAATGCAGTTCAGAGTGTCCGTAACCATGCAGCCGGATAAGCCTACGCACTGTGCAACGACTGATGGAGTTGTGCTATGGGACACGTGTGTCTGATTGGGCGATGGTATCCACCCGCTGGACTCTTTCATATATTTCCCTCTTTTGCTTGGATCGCAAAAGTTCTTCCTCTCTCTCTTTCATTTTGCGTCTCCGTCTCTCGTCATCGCGAAGAACGCCCTGATACATTGTCTGAAGGGCGAGGAGTTACTAAAGCACCATGGAAAGAATGAGGAAAAAAATACTACACACATCGTGCTCTTGTTCTTGGAGGTAATGAACACCCCATACGATAAACGAGGATACGACGACGGAAGCGATCAATGTAGCTTTAGCCGCTCGAGACATTGGTTTTCTTACAAAGTCCACCGAAACGTGCAACGTAATAGCGCTAACTCGGAAAGCTTGACCACGTGATGTGAGTGCTTCGCGTCGCGTAAGTGGCGTAACATAAAAAATTGGACATTGTCCATGCTAGACATCGTACCACCCTACGACCGTCAACCATGTCCGCCCTGTCAACAGCGACAAAGCCTACCGAGCTTCGTCAAAGGGCCACCGACAACTCATCAGAGACCACCATCACTGATGAAGGGCGCAAGACCGATAAGCTCCTTGATTCTCACACCGGGTGAGCTTCATTCGAATTTTCTCGACCCCGTTTCCCTGGGCTTATCTCGAGTTGCTCATGAGATGGGAGTTTGGTGGACCATGGGGCGTCACTGCCATGATGATTGGATTCCCGATTCTCATGTACTACCTGTGGATATGTCTCTGGTTCTATGACGGCCAACTCGTCCTCCCGACTTCCGACGAAGGAATCGGGCCGTTCATCAACAAAATGTGGGCCCACGTCCGTGATGTCAGTTCTCCTTGGCCGCACAGGTGAAACACAACCATCTCATCTATCTCCTTTTATGTAGGATGCCAGCCCGAACCTCTACGCGTGGAAGGTGTATTCCGGCCTCATTTTCTTCGAACTCTTTCTTGCGTGGGTCATGCCAGGTTATATGCAAGAAGGCTTGCCCGTACCATCTTTGGGATATAAGACCCTCATGTACAACTGCAATGCGCTCTTCTCAGTTTACTTCACCTTTATCACGGCCGCCGTCCTTCACTACTATCACATATTCCGCCTCACAGAAATCATCGACAACTATGGTCACATAATGACTGTCGCCATGATCTGGGGTTTCGCGGTCTCCTTTGGGACATACTTTTGGACCGTCGCCCGTGGTGAACAGATGCGCATGTCGGGTAACTTCATATACGACGTATTCATGGGCGCCGCTCTCAACCCTCGTATCGGCCCCGTTGACTTGAAAATGTGGGCGGAAGTCCGCATTCCTTGGGTAATTGTGTTCTTCCTAGCTGTCTCAGGGGCGTGCAAGCAGTATGAACAGTATGGTGCTGTTACTCCCGTATGTCATTCTTTTCTCCTTAGAGATTTGCTCTTAACGGCGTTTCTAGAACATGGCATTCATGTGCCTTGCGACCTGGCTTTATTTGAATGCATGGTAAGTTGTGATTTCGGTGGAGTATCGTCCAACTGTAACACCCCGGTAGCTGCAAAGGCGAAGAATGTATCCCTCAGACATGGGATATGTTCCATGAGAAGTGGGGGTTCATGGTCATCTTTTGGAATTTTGCAGGCGTCCCCTTCGTGAGCCGGTCGAATCAGCATGGTCTCGTCGCTTTTTGCTGATACCTGACCCTGACAGACCTATGTTTATTCGGTCGTTTACATGGCTTCCCATGAACCGGAGAAATACAAGTTTTCGACGCTAGCTTACGTTGCGAGGTTCGCTACCTTGCTTATAGCCTACTACGTGTAAGTGGTTGTGAGCTCATTCACTGCCCTGAAGATCTGACATCGCGATTCTAGCTGGGACACTTCCATGTCGCAAAAGAGTCGCTTTAAGATGCAGACGCAAGGCAATTACAACTACCGTTGGACGTTCCCTCAGCTGCCTTGGGGCACGCTCAATGACCCGTCCTACATCCAAACCGCACACGGGTACCAGATTATTTGACACCGCTACTCCGAGACTTCCGGCCTGACTCTCCATCGCAGCAATCGACTCCTCACGAGTGGCTGGTGGCAGTTCTCTCGCAAACCGGTGCGTACTCCGTCCGTCATCGAATCCCAGAGCGGATGATTCAGATGACTTTCCGGGAATGATAGAACTACGTGGCCGACTGGATCATGAGCTTCTCGTGGGGCCTGATCGTCGGCACGGCCTCTCCAATCCCGTACTTTTATAGTGTCTTCTTCATCACAGTGCTCGTTCATCGTACGACCCGTGACTTCGAGCGGTGCGTGGTCGATCTCCCTCACACCTAGACGTGATTCGCTGAATCTACCTGCCTTCTAGGTGCGCCATCAAGTACGGCAAAGACTGGGAACGCTACTGTGAAATAGTGAGGTGGAAGTTCATTCCGGGGATCTACTGATATGGTGGCCCCTATGGAACCCTGGCCTTCTTGCTTCGTACCGTAGACTGACTTCTTGGATACCCTAAATATATTATGCTATAGCCAAAGAAAAGGTTATATTTGGTCATGTGTTATCAACGGACCGGACCGGAATTACCGACCCCTAACCCGACCTCAGGAAAATGAAAAATGAAGGCCGAAAACCGCTTGCGGCTAGTTCAAACGTACTACAGTATTCTTACCACGATCTCATACTTGGCTCGATTTGCTTGCTCTTCTGGCTCTTTTAACCAATGCAAGTGTCATCATGGCCACCGCAAGGTTAGCCATCGTGCAATACCGATCGAATCGGGTCAGTTTCTTTATGTGGCTGGAGACTCGTATTCTTTTCAATTCAAACTGAAGGTTGAGTTAGGGTTCACGGACCAAGGAGGTGGAAATAGAATGTCCATTGCCGCATGGTTTTGGTACGTTGAGAGTATAACGCTTCTCAAGTCCGATTTGGATACAGGCCACCGTTGCAACACCCACTCGTCCATCGAGCCGGCCCCCGCAGGTCGTTTCACCTGGAGCAAACGCGAGGACTCGGCTATCACCGAATCAACCGCTTCGACGCCATAGGCTAAATTTCAACCTCACCGCTCAGCGTTCCGAATCGATGGGCCCTTGCGCCAGACATCTGCCGGCACCGAAGCGCAGGCGCTTTCTCACCTCTCCGAACGTCTGAACTGACTAGGAGCGTTTTTTTCCCCTTCCCATGGGTTACGGCCGTATCGTAACCTACCTGTGTCATCTCCTCTCGTCATAATGAATAAGAAAAAATAGTTGACACATCTATTTCCTCCAAAAATAACCAAACGTGAACCACTTATATGCATGCTAGAGTTGGCCGATGCTGGGTGGGCCCATGACGCTTCAATCGTGCAGGTCCACCGCACCTATCCCACTGACTAAGAGAAGTGTTCCTGCCTGCGTCTTTCGGATCTACTGTCACGTTATCCCAGCCAGATGAGCACAGACACCTGAGATTCTCCATGTCTGGCAGCATCGAACGGCAGACCGACCGACCTACCTTGGCTGTTTCGGTTACATCGTAGTCATCAGGGTCCTGGCGGCAGCGTTGCTGATACCAAATGCATGGGAGATGGAATTTGGCTGGTAGGACTGCGTGGCCGAAGGCAGGAGCTTGGTAGACAGACGGTTCTGGGAATTCTTGAGTGCGCTTGATGTTACTGGATGTGAGGAGAGTGACACACGATGAGGATGATATGTCGGACAATTCCGTCGATTTCAAGGGAAAAAAGAACCCATGATCTGCGCGCCAGATGCCAGTATTTGACTATAGTACATCACAAGGCTACTCTACTTACTGCCCATGATCATGTTGTCATGGATGGTCACCACTCATCAAAAGTACATGGTCCTAGCCATGTGTTCCTGTGTTGCTCGAAAGCCTGTCTGATATTCGCGGTCAGGGACACTTGCCAGGCTTCTGGCACCTGTCTCTGTTGCAATATCAGAGTCAAAGAGTTGTTGACCCTGTTGTGGGTCATAGTGGTTCTTCGCGCGGGAACAGACGTTGTGCGCGTCTGGTTTGGGAGTGTGGAAGTTGGGTGTACAGGTCCCATATCGGACAGAAGAAGGGAAAGGCACTTACAATAAACGGGGGCCGAGACGGGTATGGAGAGCGTGCAACGCGCGTAGACATGGCATAAGACCGCATAGTGTAAATGACAGCTGTTGTATAGCGTCAGGTCTACACAACAACATAGGTATTTGTCAGCGTCGAGTTGGGAAAACGATGAAACAACGTACGTGAACTCATTCTCGTCAAGCAGAACATTGTAGTGCGCAGGCTTGCTCGTCCCAAGCAGCCCTGGATGGCCAAAAAGATTGCCATCCACAGGGGGGAAATACCACATTGTGGTACTTTCCAAACAGTAATGAGGGCAATTTTTGATTCGAAACCGAGTTTGGCGCGTGCCTCTGAGGTGGTTTAGGAAGGAGGTTGTTATAAAGGTAAGGGAGAAAGGAGACACCATCTGCGAGACGTATCAATTGGGACTCGTACTGGGCGAGAGTTGGCGATCACTTACCGCGATAAAACAGAATGCGCTTGGGAACTTGCCCATTGCGATCCGATACTGCTCGAACATGTGCTAATGCTCGCTCATCGATCATCGTTGTCTTATCGCTGTGGCGGAAAAAGAGCGCACCATACACATGTCCTCCATATCTTCTATGGGTTCCCGGTGGGTCGACTGTACGCTAATTCTTGAGACGTATTTCGCCGCATTGGCGTCGACGCTTCCAACGATGGAAGCAAATGATGGTCGGTCTTTAGATCCAGGCGGTGGATGAGTGATGTCGGCACCTGGTAAACAGATCACGGGTCAGTATAGTTGAGTGCCATAAGGTGGGGGTCCTACCCAAGATCATGGCTGGATTTATGGTATACGTGAGGAACGATGTCCCGTGGATCTGCTACGACGTTTGTCCCGCCAAGCTTGACGTTGATCCTGAGATAGATAGACGTCAAGTCAGCGGAATAGTAGTAGAGCACTATATGCCGACTTTAATTGACGTAGAACTGCGCCGTCCGACCAGAGCACTTGGACGCTTCGTACACTGAGTAGCGATGCCCGCCTGCGGGATGGACAACCTCAGCTTACCGAAAAATGCCATGACTGAACGTCAATTACCGAGACATCACCAAAACTAACGCGAGGGGATCATCGGCATCAGAAAATCAGCTAAACTGATGCAGACAATTGAGCAATTACTGTTTGACGGCGGTATAAATGTGGTTTCCACCCTCCGGAAGGATGACAACTATGAGCGTGGGCAGGGCCCTCGAAACTCGCAGGTATTCATCGCAAGCAACTTGGAGTTGCTGAAATGAAAGTCGAGTTAGTCATGAAAGACGGACGTGAGGGGTAAGACCACGCACGCGAGTAACATCTCCCTGGCTATTTTCCCATTTGACAAGCGCTGGTTGGTGATTGGTGGTGATTCCCGTGAGGATTCAGTACAGCTAGTGACAGTCGAAATTGCTTGAATCACCGTGTCAACTGCTCGGCAGGCGCCGACGAAATCCGTAAACACATGTCCGGTGACGACTTCAGTTTGGCGGAATCGATACTGATGCTCATAGATGAGAACTAACCAGTTGGCGGGATCAAACATCATTTTTTCGATCTCTCAAAAATTCTCGTTCTCAGCATGGCACGAGGTAGTCGTAATGATATGACAAATGGATTCCATGCGCTCATTTTCGGTTGCTTTATTGGAGAACATCAACTCGAACCCATTCCGTCATTACTAGAGGAGGGTAGGCGATACATACCACGGTGGGCCGCCTGGGTACTGCGTTGGATCTCAACGTAGGAGTGTCCAGGATTCGGCCTTCGAGCGAAACGAGGGTATTTGAAACGTCCATGGCAAATTTGTTGAACGTATTGCGATTGTCCGTATTGCAGCACCTGGTAGAGCGTTATCAGCGGCGGGACGGCAAGCGCACTAGACAGAACATACCCCCAGAGCATTTTCGATGCTCTGCTTGCGTCGGCGGGAGGCCATCGCCGAGAATTTCAATATGGAATTGGTCTGGTCTTGAGACATATGTTTCCGAGCCCGCTGTCCTGGAGGAACATTGCAAAGCTCTAACGGGATGACGGCGCCCGACGAGAGCTACGGGTTGTGAGGAGACGCAAAAGGATAAGACGGGTATTGAATTGACCTCTACGCATATCGCATCAGGATATTGCAGCGGTATGTTAAGTTGGTTTTGGAAGTAGTCAGCAACCGTCATAATCTGTCCATCCCCGAGCTTGACCCTCCGGTCTCTAGCACTCTCCCTGGTCACATTCATTACCAAACGTTTTCTATCGGGGTTTTGTGCGCGGTATGGTGTGGTAATTTTGATCCCCGAGATAAATTGCTGGAGCCGCATTCGCTCGCGGTCATGAAGCCCACGCTGAGCTCCATGTCGTGGCACAAGGGAAATTGGTGAACGTTTA
Organism: Russula virescens; assembly: GCA_003316435.1. Lineage (NCBI taxonomy): Eukaryota > Fungi > Basidiomycota > Agaricomycetes > Russulales > Russulaceae > Russula > Russula virescens. Next base: position 19,930 of record QFEY01000068.1, read on the forward strand.
CCGAGCAACTTTAGAGCCAGGTCGATCAACCTTCCGGACCGGTACATAGCGCCAGTCGCAATATTGACGTTGATCAGCACCCGTTCTATGGCTGGGCGCACGGATTGAAAATATCCACGCCACAGGACGATTCCTCCCCCGATAGCTCGTTCCCCTTGGTTGATGAATAACGAGTTCTTGTTTGACGGGTATTGCAGGCTAGGTTCCATACGGACGACGGTATTATACGCCTGATAGGAGACGTAAATGATTTACCGCCTTCAAATAAGGCGTGAATTTGCGCACCATTATCGCGGTCAAAACACTCCCATCGCGACACCATTCTCCTCTGATGAATCGCCGGAGAACTCTGAGAAAAACATGAATAATGGTCGATTCAGAAAGGAGGGGACAATGCTCACTCGGGATTAATTTCCGCTACATAGGTCAAACGAACCTTGAACTGCTGAGGTGGATCACCTTCGATGAATGAGGAGCTCCCCATGGGTACTACATACTGTAAAACACGCAACATGTCGTATCGGGAGATTGGTGAGCGACTGGGCAACTTACCTCGCGAGACCCGGATTCAAACCCAAGATCGAAAGAAGTAAAAAAGTTCCTGCGTCCGTCGTAAGCCCCAGATTGCACAGCAAGACACGCTTCGACTTGAGATTGCAATGCCGTCATGATTTGAAAGTTTCGCCTGATCGACCGTCTCTCATCTTCCGGAAGGATGTCTATGATAGACGGCATTCAGAAGTGGGTGGTGTTCCGTGAGGTCCAAGAACGGCATGTACTTACCAACTACATCGTATCAAGACGTGAAAGGGTTTCGTAAACCATCCATCTTTGAGACAAAAGGTTAGATATGTACCATCATAATGGTAGATCTTTCCCTGGTCGAGGTCGAGGTCAATTTGGTTGCTCTCAGGTATCGTCCTACGTCCGCGGGTACCGTATCTCGGACGCGGCACACCGATCGCTTGTACATGCGCGGCAGGGAGAGGGGGTGGGCTGCTTCCGCCGGCAGGGGGAGGGCCTGGAGAGGCACCGCAGCTGTGGTCACGGTCACCCCCTCCACGGGGAGTCCCGCCCAGACCCCAACTGTCCCCGCGATCAGGGCCTCCACGGCCGTCTCCGCGGAAACCACCTCGGTCACCTCGTTCTCTACCATGCCCGGCACCACAGTCACCACCGCCACAATCAGGACCAGCGTCTGGAGAGCTTTTTGGGGGCATGAGAGAGTTATAGACGTTAGAGAGATAGAAAGCTGTCAAAGCCTGGGGATGCGCAAGCGTACTGGCATGGGAGTCAGCTTAGATTTATATTGCAAGGAGGGCCTGGCCGCAGCCAGAGGATTGCGAACCATTACTTCGTCATGATATGATCCTACGTCCTGCACAGTGTTACTGCGGGAGCCATTATGAGGGCCATCCTAGCGAGAGATACGTCTTCGCTTCTCAGAAGCGGGAGAGCATGCGACATCGACATTCGACCTCGGACACATGTGACTGCGGATTCATCATGTGCAACTGCGCGAAGGTAAGACGACAATTTTGATGCGCATCTTGTACCTTCGCGTGCAACCGTCCCTCTTTCGGGATGCCTACTTCGTTTTCCGCGGCAACAGAAAGACGATGCGCTCCGTCGTCTTCTCAAGTCAGAATCGCGAACGGGGCTTCAGCTACGAGAGCACCATGCGTACCAATGCCTCCTGTATATATGTCGCGATGTCGGTATGGAGACTTGTTCGTGACTCGACATCAGGATATGAGGAAGAAGATCCGGAGATTTTGGAGTGTTCGCCGAGTGATTCTTGATAAGCGCAGTATATCATCATGATAACGCAGTCACATCACGCTCCTAGTTCAAGATTAGGGGGGCGCAAAGAAGAGCGATGCTGCGGGAGTTGACGAACGGAAGAGGCACTGCGTGCAAATCAGGATATTTAACCAAAAAAGAGTTCTAAAAGAGTTTAATTAGATGTTGTATTACATAATCATGTAGGGCCAAACCGTGAAAATAGTTTAACATTTATCAGACTCTTCTATGACTATTTTTTGATCAAAGAGCCTGGTTTGCACGCCGTGAGGTGCAGAGAGGGACTGGTCACGAGTCAGCAGGGCTGGGCGTCTAAAATCGGAGATCGAACTGAGCGCGTCACCCCAGCCACTCCCCAGCCATCATCCGGCTCACAACACCCACAACGATTCGCTGGCGTGAACTAATGACGGGCGTTCGAACGGGTATTATACCGGGGGGCTGTGTGTCTGGGGATCCGTGAACGCCATGCCAATCATCGGCAAAACCTCGATGTTCGAGTTATGACCGTGCCGCAGCATAGCCCGAGAAAGGCCTATTGTTGCGAGGCTTTCTAGACTTGAGAAGGTAACGCGTTATCCGAAGCGTTAGGAAGAGACCGAAACCCTCGACTTGCAAAGACACCTACTGATCAAAATACCTTTATAGTAGTAAGCTCGGGGACGGAACTATCGTGACTCGCGAGAGAAATACGGCGCAGCGTGATACTTCGCAAGGTGGACTCGCCCATCACTCGCCGCAGTTGGTACACTGGTGCCGGGTATCATCATATGGAAGGCGATGCGGCTTCTTCGTCCTCTGTCTCAGCCTAAATTGTCATTACTGGTGATAGCTGATGACGTCCCAGGGTTGTCTCACTGGACAACCTTCCGATATAAGTGCACGTGCGATACATCTCAGGCTGGGGCATTATTGTAGATGAGAAGAAGAGAGGGGGGAGATGACGATCGACTGCGCGTGACAATGGCGAGCTTTGGATATTGCGACTTGAATGTCTTCTCTACTTGGATGTAATACGTACCGATAAAGCATAGTAACGAATCTATTGACGCTCTGGATAGGGAGAAAGGAAAAGATGTGAAGCGACGGCGTGCTCGAATTGGTCATAGCCAGCGCGGCATTTCTTATAACCGTAGTCATTTTTCTTGGATTGGAAGAAGTATAGCTTTTACTATACTGCGGTAGTCTCCGTGCGGTGACGTGGGGGGGAGGGTATGATGGGCCCGTCTAACACACACAAAGAGAGATCCGCAGTTACTACGGGCCTCCGATTAAGGTCGCTATAAGAGGTAAGGGAGTCGGCCGTGCGTTGACATCCTATCTAGGGTCTGGGACGATACGTTCTCGAACTTGGGCGATGCATCATCGATGGGAAGATGGTGGGTATTTGATAGCTGGGGGAGGGACTGCCAGAGACAGTAGTACTGCCGATAGCAAAGATGGACCTGTTGTTACCCACCCACGCAGACCGTCGATGACGTGAAAAATGGAAAAGGTCGTGGACATCATATTATTCGTCATGGCCAAAAAAACGTATACATCAGAGCAGATCATCATGAGCGGTTTACCATTAGTATTCCAGAAAACTAAGATCGTTCATTCGAACGGCATGCCTTCCACCCCTTGAACCAACGACGCCCAATTGGCCGCGACGGCCTCCGCATAATCTCGTTCTTCACGTGCGAACGACTGTATGACCTGGGTGAGGAGCGCGTTCTCCCTATTGTGCAGCACCACACGCAGCTCGTGCCACATGCTATCAAACCGAACACAGCCCCAGTCCATCAGCAATCAATGGGGGAGTGGATTTTGTTTCGACTTACCACGCGCGAATGAACACCCGACGATTCAGCTGCGCCGAGATCGTCGCCTTGTCCTTCTCGATGTTACCCGCGATCTTGTCCGCTTCCTCCTCCCAGCCCTCCTTCGCGACCGCCTTTACGTTTTCGAGCTTGAGCGAGTTGGTGTCGACCCGTTTCTTTAGGCGTTCGACTTGGTCGACGGAGAGTCGGTCGTGGCGGACGAAGAGGTCGCGCATGGAGATGTACAGGTCACGTTGGCTCTGGGGTGGTGTGGTGCCGTGGTCACGGTGGGAGAGTCAGTAGCAAGACAGCCAGACACAGTAAAGGGGAGGGCAGGGCAGAATTTGGGCGAACCTTCAGGCCTTCCAGCGTTTCCTGCATCAGCACACCTGTCTAATAGACACAAAAACGCCGCCACGGAATCTCGTCAGTACAACGACAAAAGTAAAAGGACACACGCTCGGAGGCGGGGGGAAGGCTAATAAAACACACACACCCTTAGATCCAGCAAGTCGGCATAACGTTGAGTGTGCGCGGACACGACATTGACGCCCTGCCTGACGCCGTCGGACAACTCGCACTCTTGTCCTTTCCAACATTGTCCGGTCATCTCCACGAGTGTCTTGAGCGTATTCGTCAAGCGCGACAGGTCCGCCTGTGCGGTCATATCCCGTAAAGAAGACGAGAAGACGACCGGGACGGGGAGCCCCAGGATGGACGAGGAGTCGGCAGGGATGGCGGCAGCAGCAGCAGCCGAGTCGGTAGAGTACGAGGTCGAGGTCGGGGTCGAGGTCGCGAGCGGCGAGGATACGCGGAGGGCAGGTGGCAGTGGTAGACGCAAATGAGGCATGAACGATGGCCGAGTGCTGGTGCTTCGTACCGCTGCAGCCTCGCGCTTCCGGATGAGGCGTTCTCCCAAAACACAGATCTTCTGCCAGGCCTCGATCAGGGGTACGATCTTCCCTCGGACATGCCTAATTTAACGGAGACGAAGACGCAAAAGGATGTTTTTTTTTTCCCACAAAATAAGTGTTGTGAGTAACGAAGGAATGGCAAAACAAAAATGTCTGCGATGTACCCGAGTTTGTCTTCCAAATCACTGGGAATCGTCATTTCTTCCACGCGATCGATACGCTTGCTCGCAGATTCTTCTTCAAGCGAAATTGAGGAATGCTTTCGCCACTGTTCAAAGGACGGCTCTGAGAGGAATGTACTCAACAAAGCGTCTTCTTTGATCACAGGGTGATTTCTTTAGAGCGGGTACATCAGTCATGGATAATGAGCGACGATCGCAGCTGTTGACCCACATCACGAAACGGAGGAACCTTTCCAAGCCTTTCCTATGGGCGATTGTCAATAGCATGATCCCATGCCAGACAGAGCGTAACCAATGCAACGCAAATACCTTCTTTGCTCCAAAAACATCTCATCGGCTAAAAAGGACAAAGTTGATGAGGGATCCAACCCATACTCCAACAAAAAGATAGTCCAATCACGTACGCCCGATTCGCTTTGGAGGCAACTGTGGCAGCAATCGGAAAGGATATCGACGAACTAAACAATCCCACAAGAAAACAAATTCAGAATACCGCCTCTGCACTGTTGCGCCACGCTAAGATTCGCGCGCGCCCAGGCCAGTAAGAGAGCAAAGTATCATGCGTTAGTCCTCCTAGCCTGGTAGCAAAAGTTCAACGGGAATGTCCGACGAACCTCTGTGGTGATCCCGTACACCATATACCTGTTCAGCACGAACCCCTGCTGCCCCGCAAACTGAACCGTCACTTTCTCGAGCCTCTTCCACCACCCCGACGGGAGCCCGGTGCCCGCAACGCTCGAGGGCGGCGCCGACATGCCGCCTCCATTGAGGCCGGGAGCACCGAACGGCGCACGTGCCGCCCCCGTCATCCACGGATCGTCCGGAGGCGGTGGAGCAACAGTCGCAGGTGGTCCCGCGGAGCTACTACTGCTACCTCCTCCACTTTGGGTGGTGGCGCCTGCGCCCGCATGACTGTTGCTATAGGCTACCGCTGAGAGACGTGGAGGTAGTGCTGCGCTGTAGCTGAGCATGCTGAGGTCGAGAGTTGGCTCGGGGAGCGTATTCTGCTGCGCGAGCAGCGCGACTTGTTCCACGCTAACATCTGGTTCAAAGGATGGAGAGGGGAGGGAAGAGTAAAGGGAAAGGGAGGAGCAAGGGAAGCATTCAGTTCCTTCTCGGGATCGGGATGCCGGATCTTACGAACCTTTGCCCGACTGCGCGAGCGCGACCAACGCCAGTGCCACGAAGAACTCGAGTTTCGATACGCGCGGTCGTGTGCTCACGAGGTTAACGATCTAGGGATCCATCATCGCATTCGCACAGACATATCGTTGAGACGAGAACAAGACGGGAAGGGGAGAGAGTGAGCAAGCGAGGGTGAAGCTTCGCAGCATTACCTTATCTACAGTCCCAGCCGGCAACGAAGACGTCGACAGGACGCGCAATAACGAGTTGACGGACGTCTCTCCCGAATTGCTCGGGTCGACAGCGCTAAACGATTGCTGATATATCGCCGGAACGGTAGCCTCCGCTAACGAACCATGATGATGACATTCACATGTAAACGAGAGTGTTTTGCCGTAAGGGCCAGAGCGAAGAAGAAAAGCGAGTGCGTGAGTGAGAGATAACCTCGTGGGGGGTCATCCGAATGATGCTATCGTACGTACCGATGGCGTTGGTGAAGATGGAGGGGACCTGGTTTGGGGGCGGAGAGGGTGTCGGAGCGGCGCTCCATGGATCGAGCCCGTCGTAGGTCGATGCGGCAAGTGGGTTCTCGTCGACGTAGCTGCCACCGAAACTAGAGGAGATGCCATAGGCCTGGGTTGGCCGTGGCGCGTTGAACATTGTCGTCGAGGGTCAAGACGAGGAAGGGGAGTGAAAGCGCGTGCGTGCAATAGCCGAGCCGAGTACAGGAATGATCATAAATTGGCAGCACGCGCGCTTTCCGCACACAAACCACGCCGCACAACGTCATCATCGCTCGTGACTAGGGAATATGTAAATTTAAGGAAAAGGAAACCTACTATCACAAAATCAAGCAAAATAGAGGTGACAAAACGCCGTGTACAATCGACAATCGATAGACAAGATCATCCAAAATCCCAAGTCCATCCCTTGCCTCTACCAGCCCTATTACTTCCCCATGATCACGCCGTCTCGAATGGCTTGGCAGCAAAGTGAAGAGTCCACGACGATAACAGTCGCTTAGAGTTGACCGTATCGCCATCCAATCTGTAAAGTCATAGCGCTTGTAAGTCACGCAGGTAGAAACAGCAGAGGTAAGTGAAGCATACCCCGGGGTGCCATATGTCAGAGGAGCAATATAGATAAAGGCGAAAAGTAGCGCGAGGAAGAAGCCCGCAACGATGATAGGACCCCGAGTACCAAGCTCCGCCCACTGCGACGGGCGCCGCACGGTGAAGTGCCCGGCAATGGATATAGGGTAATCGATGGTCTCAGAGAGAAGGAAGTGGAGCACGGAGCCGGCGACGAGCGCAGACGCAAGATGAGAAGGGAGATAATGATGAATGAATAGTTGCCGACTCATGAGGAAGAATGGGAAGTAATGGACAAGCCACACAACCCCGAAAAAGCCCGCAGAGTTCCACAGGCGATTTCGAACGGCTATTGATTAAGTAAGGACCAAACTGAGGCACTCAACAAACAGTTCACTGACCAATTGGGATAGGGTGTATACCCCGTCTCCTCGCCAACAAATCTGCACCTAGAATACCTACGTACAGAGACAAGGCAAGGGCGCAGGTCCACCACCCAAAGATATTGCCAATAAGGTAAATTTGTTTCTGCTCCTCATTCTGCGTCCAGAAACTAATCCCGCTCAGGAGGAACGGCCAGTTTATGGGGGCACTTGCGTAAGGATGTGAAGCGGTCAAGCCGGCGTTGTGTTGCCACATGAGGAGTTGGAGCTCAATGAATTTACTAAAGAAACCGAGTGGCTTGGGGCTCCTCGCTTGTTGAGCATCATTCCTTGTCAACGGGTCCTCGCCATCTGCCAAATCTTATCAGACAAACGGATGGTGCAAGAAAGCGAGGACGCACCTCCCCCAGAGATGATTTCGTCAGCATACCAAATAGCACCACGGTCCATCGGGTTTTTATCTCCGTTCACTTCTTGCTGTTTGAATGCCCAGTCGGGGAGCTGGTCACGGTGAGACCAGAGAGACACTTTGGTCGGCACATGTACGAGCCGGAGGTAACCGCTCTTGCTTTTGACAGGCTCGCCTTCGTGAGCACCGTTCAGGTAAATGTGGAAAAGTGTATCATTATAACGTGAAATGTCATCCCTCGGCCACGTGGTGAATTCCTGATTGGTCGGCATAAGTGGCGAGGCGACATCATGCGTCAAGAGATACGTTTCCGTGGTGACATGTAAGAGTTGGATGACGTCGTTGTGGCGAACAATACGACCACGGCCAGTTTCAGGGAGTGCCTTTGTCGGGATTATTTGCCACCAGTTGTTCTCATCTGCATGACCATAGCCGGTGACCTGCTGGCCTAAGAAAGTCGTCAAAAACAAGCCCGTAATAAACAGCACGTGCATCATACCCTGACTGCTGATCCGGCCATCGTCATAGCGTAACGGGTAACGTTCGGGATGAGAGTGCAACAAAACCTTGGAATCTTTGTGCTTTAGCGTGATAGTATCATAATACTTGAGCTCTGGGACAAAATAAGTACTAGAGGCCTTTTGAGGAAATAGAACTTACCAATACTGTTCATCAACATCTCACTCCCAGCCAAGCTTTCTTGGAACCGAGGGCTCATGAAACTATCGCCGGTACCCGAATGGGTAAGAATGGCGAAATGGATCCAGAAAAATATAAGGTAAACGATCATGGGTACCACGATCAACCCAAATGCACGTGCAGCAAAGTGGCGCCAGAAGTGTTCCTAGAAAGATATGAGTATGACATGCGCACCAGGGAACAAACACCGACCATGGACGGGTTTTTCCGGATGTCCAAAAGTTCCCAGAGGTCGACGAGGACAGCAATGCCAATAGCGACAACGGTAAGTACACCGTTCACCTTGGAACCCCAGGCACAAGCCATGAAGATACCAGTCGCAACCAGCCAGCCCCACCACTCAGGCGTGAACGCCCTACATGATAGTCAGAAATAGTCATAGAAAGTCGTTAAGACGCTTAAACATACATATATCGCAGCTTACGGAAGCGAATGTAGGAATACATAGTGAGCGAGAGGAAAAATATCAGGGTGGCGTCGAGCAATATGAGGCGTGACTGGGCGATGTGCGCATTGTCTAGATGGGAGAAAGAAAAGCAAATTGGGAGGTTGTTCATGACAGTTATGGATAATACGTACCGAACAGGACGAGAGACGCAGAAAATGCCGCGATCACAGTTCCGTATCCACACTGCTTCATGATTGCGTATACCAATGGAATGGTGAGACTACCAAGAATTGCGGGCAAAGCACGCATTCCAACGTAAGGAACGTGGTTTTCCGTGTAGCTATCACCAATGTTCTCGAAGTTGAACTGACCGTCGAAGCCAACAAACCAGCCGGCGAGGCCGAAAAGTAGCTTTGCGAAGGGCGGGTGGACGTCAAAATAGTATTCCCGTGAAATATAGTAGGCAGCAAATTTTCCGAAGTGAACTTCATCGAATCTGGTATGGGAATTTGTTAGTGGAGTTGTGGGCGGATGCATATGTGTATGCGGAGCTGCACGAACACAACTTGATCGGGGTGGTTGATTTTGTAGAAGCGCAGTGCAAACGCGAGCGCGGTGAGAACGCCGCATACTATCATGCTTACTTCATTGGTCTCTACCAGGATTTCAAGCTGAGTGCGGGAATCCTAAAAATGAAAATGAGAACAATTGCGAATGGGCGAGGTCGAAGGAGAGTCCAGCGTACAGGATCTTGTTGGGGGTAATGGTCATCGTCGGGATCAGGGGAAGGATCGCGTTGGGAGGAAACTCTTCTGTTTCTGTTTCTATTCCTGAGTGAAGACTCTGCCATGGTGAATGGCAACAGTGTGGCGGCACTGAGTGAGAGTGGGAAGAGGCGGGAAGGAAAGGGTTGAATTGATGTGTTGTCGTTCCTGACGCGCGCTTCTTCCAAACCGCATTCACGTCACGTGATCATCTCGGTCACGTTCAATTTTCCTCCCTTTGGCCTCGCTCATTCCCCAAGCTCAGCGACTTGTGTTTATCTTAGAAAGTTGAGGGGTGGAGACTGTAGAGTGCGTTATATTGGGTGCTGTCTGCGGTGTGAATGAATAGTGAATATTTTGTGAAATTGGTACTTTGAGATTTTCGCGACGCGCGCCTCTCTGACCCGTGCTTGTCTGTCTTTTGCCTCCGACCCTTCTGTACACTGTCTGTACGCAGGCACGTCACGCCACGATGGCCCATGCTCAACGGCGTATTGCATCGGCCGCAAGAAAATTGGCGTCCATTCCGCTATCCTCCTTGAGCAAGTTCCCACCAAAAGAGGCACTCGCCGCCAGCTCGCCGTCCACGTTCTCCCCAGAAACGTGGGCGGAGTTGCAGCCCCCACCTCCTTCTGCCCTTTCCGCACTGAGCCATCGAATCGGATATGGTTCAGTGTTACAGGTTCCGGAGCTCGAGCAGGCTTGCACGCACCCCTCCGTTCTCCCTCTGTTCGCGAAACGCCATCCAAATCAGAAGCCACCTCCGGCGAATGGGAATTTGTCGACCCTAGGCAACTCCTTGCTCGGCCTTTTCGCATCCGAGTTTGTCGTCGCGTCATATCCTCACCTGCCGACGCGCGTCGTAAAGGCAGCCGTCAGCGCATACGTGGGACCTAACACCTGTGCCAATGTTGCCTCGGAGGTTGGCGCTGCGCCTTTACTACGTTGGTGTAGAACGGTGCGCTAAGAGTCACACGCTTGCCTTTTCCTCCCTTGTTGACTTGATTACTTCTGCTTAAAGCCACCGACACTACTAAAACCAGCAGTGCTGCACCACGATGCGCTCTCGTCAATATCACGATCTCTCGTCGCACTCATATATCAACGGCGCTCTCTTTCCTCTGCGCGTAAATTCGCACACCAGTTCTTCCTAAGTCGAGAGGTCGACCTACGTAAGATGCTTCAATTCCGCGACCCCAAGGTGGCCTTAGCAGAGACGGTTGCCAAGTTTGGTCGCGAAAAGCCCATCTCAAGGTGCGCATCACAGTAATAGGTCTTCTATGATCCTGCGGCGCTGATGAGTTGCTCTCAGGTTACTCAAAGAGACCGGTCGGTTCTCCAATTCGCCTGTATTTGTTGTTGGGGTCTACTCTGGCGTCGAGCAACTCGGGGAAGGGTTCGGAAGTTCGTTGAGGATGGCAGAGTACCGAGTATGGCTTCCCTCTCAACCGAGCTTTCTGATCCACTGATCGTTCACGTCATAGGCTGCAGAAGATGCACTTCATCGACTGTACTTGACCAAGACACCGCCGGAGATGGTGCGGCTTCCAACTCTGACATTCCCAGACATAGATGGCGACATCTTCACAGAGGGAGATGAGATTTCACACAGTGCAGGAGAGCTGGGAAGTACAGAAGTGAGGCTTGGGAGTGCAGGGCGTAGTTCGATTATCGCAGCTCATTAATTCTTTCTCTTTTTTTCTTTTTTTAATAAAATATTCCAGTAACTCCTCATTTAGAGTCCGCGCTTCCTTTTTTGGGTTAAACAGTACATGTCGAGTTTGCGTATCTAACAATGCCTTATTAACCTCCGGCCTTCATCGTTTCCCTCACGAGCATCATCCTCGCGACCCCCCTCCCCCCCACGTCTGAACACACATCTAGATGGATGAGCCGTCCGTGAATACAAAAGGCCCCATCTCCCCAATATCCCAACTTCTCCAAAATCTAGGCATGACGCGCGAAGACTTGACGCGTCACAGCGATCAGATGCGCCAGTTCCTCACCGCGGAAAACGTCAACTCTCTTCGCGCGTTCTCCAACACAGAGTCGGACGGAGACAGCGCCACGAGTCCCACCCTGCCCCACCCAACTGCGCGCGCGAAATCGCGCTCCATATCGGCGGCCGACGCGCCTAGTACTGCTGCTGCTGGTGTACAACAACAGCCGGTTCCTCCTCCCCCGCCGCCGGCGCCACCTCCTTGTTCTTTCCCCCCAGCAACGCCCATCAAGGCCGAACCTGTCGAGCCTTCCGCCTCCTCCTCGATCCGTCGTTTTGAGAGCATGGACGAAATTATCGAACGACAGAATCGACGCAGTAGGAGGGAACGTCGCAGCAGACGCGAACGCGACACAAGTCCCAGTGCTCTGACACATTCGCCCACTCGTTCATCTCACCGCGCGTCGGGCTATTCCCGCATCGCTGCCATGCGCGATTCGGGACGCGCAAAGGGGTTGGACGATTCCCTCCCTTCAAATGCTGCCCTCTCCCAGGTGAGTCGTCATCCCGACCAACTCTTTCCGTGTCCGTTATATTCTGATTCCTTCTCGGCGCCATTCTGAACAGGACTCGCAATCTGCCACACCCAGTCGAGCGGGTCGCTACTACAGGGATAGTGTCCTCTATCAAACGGTCACCCCCAGACATCGTCGCTCTGTTAGTGTAGTTCCTTGGCGCCAAATGCTCAACTGATGTTGTTGTACCAGGGCTCTTTTGTTCCTCGTGCCGAGTCCCCCTCTCCCTCCCGGTCTCGAAGGAGTAGCGTTGCTTCTTCGATACCGAGCGAGAGCAACTCTCTCGTCGAGGCTGCCCAGAAGGTATTCCGCCACCCACTCGCTCCCCTGTCCTGTGCTACACTCACATCTCCCCTTACATTTCAGGTGGCATCATCTCACCCACCAATCACACCCCGTCGCAGTTACTATAAAAGCGCCCCCCTCCCCCCGTCATCGCCGTTGTCTACCCCGCCATCAAGCCCAACTCGCCCTATTGTCAACATCGTCTCGTCTCCCGGGCCAATGGGTCCAGAGCCAACTGAGGATGAGTATGATGATCTGCCCTTCAAGCTCCCACCAGGCCCATATTCTCATACCAAGCCCGACCTCCCTTATGCTGCCATCATCGGCCAAGCTATCCTTGCCTCTCCAGAACACCGCCTGACATTGCAAGAAATATATGATTTCATCACCATTGTTTACCCTCACTTCAAGCGTGATGAACAGACCTGGATGAACTCGATCCGCCACGTCCTCAGCACGACAATTGTTTTCCGAAAAGTACAGCGAGACCGCGCTGCTGGGCGCACGCTCTGGGCAATTTTCGACCAAGACCTCGACTGTTTCGCCGGGGGTGGCTTCCGCAGGGAGTTCTGCGCCGACATGCAAGAGCAGAGGGAGAAGGCTCGTCAATCCCGCAAGCGATCGGCCGAGGACACACCTTCGCGAAAGCCTAGAAAGAAAAGGTTGAAAACCGACGCGTCTCAGGATCAGGTTCCTCCTGCACTGCATCACCAGATGGGCATACCGATGTCTACTCTTCCAGCCGTGGCGTATCCTGGACCACCAATGTTCCCCGGACCACGCCCTGGCACGCACCATCAGCCCTACTATACGCCCTATGTCATGCCTCATCCCCACGCAGTACCCGCGGGTGTGATCTTCCCTGTTTTGCCACCAGGATCCGTATACAATCCAGTTAACCCAGAACCCACACCTCCAGCGCCCGAGATCTCGCGTCCATCAACCTCCTCATCGGCCGTGTCTCGTGTCAAGATGGAGCCAGAAGAGTCGCCCTCACCATCTTTACCACCGACGTCATGCTCATCCGTCTCCCTCCCGGACCTTACTCCCAACAATAGCTCCTCTAGCCCGGGGGAATTGGATGACCAAAGTATCGTTCCCGACGCCGCTGACTCGTCGTCTGGAGAATCAGCTTCGGTGTTACCCAAATTCGATATCAGCGCGTTCTTGGTCGTTCCTGAAGATGCCCCCCTCGATGCACTGGCTCCGGGCGTAACCCTGCTGAACCCGAGCGCTGCGGCTTCGATCGCGGGCGCAAACTCAAAGTCAAAGCCGAAATCGAAGAAAGGCAAAGACAAAGTGACCGAGAAAGAATCAGCCCAGGTGAGCAAATCTCGATCCCGATCGAGATCGATCTCTCATCTCGTCACACAGAAACCATCTCTCCCCCCTGCACCAGAGTCACCAACTTTGGTCCGCCAGAACGTCAGACCTCGACCTGAAAACCCAAAGAAGTCCACTCCCCCACCACCTAAAAATGTGTTCCCTACTTCGGCCAAACCGCTCACCGCGTCCCCAGGTCGCCCTTGCACACCCCCTCGAAAGAACTCAGATCTCCATCTGTCCGCGGCCAGGACACCGCTTTCCCATCTGGGCGTGCACATGAGTCCATCGGCCAGCCTAGCGCACTACAAATCGCACCTGAACCCACCACCCGCCATCTCCCTCCCTCACGGCGACGCCAACAACGCACCAACGACTAAAGAAGACAAGGACAAGGACAAAGATAAAGACAACAACACCAACAACCACGGTCCCGGCCACGGTCATGGGCATCACGCGGCGGAAGATTCTGAAAACCTGCTCCGCACGCCTTCGCGCCGGCGAACCTCAGTGCAATTCACCCCCTTCACGCCCGTGACACCGCGCAAGCTGATGTTCATGGGCGGCGGCCTCGCGACCGAGTCGCCGCTCCGTGGCCTGTTCGACCACCCGCACGACCCCGCGACGCTCCTAGACGAAGAACTAGCGCGTCTAGGCGCTCAGGGCACGCCCGGCCGCGGTGGCATGCACGAGAGTCCGTCGGTCGGGTTCGCGCAGCGCGCGTTGCTGTACGAGAGTCCGAATACGCAGAGCCCAGAGCGCTGGACTCGGATGTGGTAGCCCCGCCCGTTGCGTTGCGTTCGGTGTACGTACTTTGTTCTTGTCTTTGTGTTGGTTTTGGTTTGGTTTTGGTTTTTTTTTTCTTTTTTACGCTGGTCACGCACGCTCCCTTCAAGTTGCTTAATTCGCCTTCTCCGGGTCCTTTGATGAACAACTTTCTATCGTCTTGTTTGTCTCTGATAGCGCACGCCCTCTGATTCTAGTTGCTATCCCTCCTCTTGATCTCCTCGTGTCCCGAGTCACCTCCCGTATCCATCCATATCCTCTGATATGATCGTTATCAGCACCTTCTTGTTTGTCGCATGTCACAGTATCTTGCTCATCGTGTGCCCATCCGTCCATCTTCTGTACCGTTATTACAATTGGCATGAACTATGATGATGAACTCTCCCAGTACCATGCCGCATTCACATTCATCTGCGTCCACTTCCTCTTAGTTTTAGACGTGACTACCTTTTCCCCTGGCGTGGAGAACTCTATGTACCGTCGTTCCACTGGTGTATTATCTTACTCCCCCTTTTTTTTCTTTTTACGCTTTTCTTGCAGAGCTCGAGCACTTTTCTTCTTTATTCCTTTTATCCCTCTGCATTTGCAATGGGGGCGATTTATTTAAATGACAGATGAAGTACATCCCGAGCAGATTCCAACGGAATTGTCTTCTACCAGGCAGACACATGAATGAGTCGTCAATTCTCGGCTTCCAGGTCCACGACGCTAAATAGATGAAGTGAGCGTGGTTTGTACGGTTTGCAGTGGGAGATGAAAAGAAATACGTACCAAGCTTCAGACTCGCGCGTCGCCGGCGTGTATGTCGAAAAGCCGAGCGAACGCCCGACGAACCGCCCCGGATTGAAGACGTGGCAACCTTCGTAGGTCATCCGGTAGCTGTCGTACTTGTCCGCGAGGACGACCTGCATTCGATGACAATCGCGCATTTCAAAAAAAGTTTAAGAAAAAAAGTGGCGAGAGGGTACGTACGCATGTAGGTAAGGGATAGAGACGCATCGTGTGGTCGTATTCGGCTAGGATTGGCTGTATGTGCGTCGTGAATGGGGAGAGGTGGCTTTGATCAAGTATAGATTGGACCAACTATCATTTACATTCGAGAAGAAAGAAAGGGGAAGGTGAGCAACCATCAAGTTCAAGAGTGGAAACGACAAAAACACGTACGTATCGCTTCAGATCCTCGTTCCGCGCGTCCGGCTTGACGCCGACCAAGTTGCGGAGCATGCGGGACATGAGGTCGTCGCGAAACACGACGATCTCCTGGCCGAAGAATTTTAGCCGGCACGGGTTGCTCGCCAGGTGGACATTGGGGATCTTGGACCGCAGCCGGGCGGTGAGCGATGCGAGGAGCGGTTTACGCGGTAGGACGGCGTTGACGGTCAGGTCTGAGGGGCCGGGCACGAAGACGAAGTGCGTGCGACGCGTTAGGAGGGTGTACGACGCGATTAGGTCCGCTAGGGAATCGAAACCCTCTGCAAGAAGGTGCGGAAGGAAGTATAAGCGATCGTCGTGTGTCAAAGATGATGCAAAAGGGAAAAAAAAGGGGGGGGGCGAGAGAAAGGTGCGGATGGGGTCCGGAGGAGAGGAGAGAGACTACTAGCCTTGATACTTTTGGACGTCTCTGCTGTTTCCTTGCGCGATTCCTGAACTCGTAAAGTTGCCGCAGAACACGATCACTTTCGGGATGAAATTATTTTCTATACAGTTGTCGAATATCTTTTGTAGACCCCTCAGCGTGTCCGGGTGGTCCAGCCACACGTCCGAGAAGATAAAGAAGTTCATGTCCGACAGATCTCGCTGGATCCGAGTGGCGTATTCAGTCTACAGGAAGAAAAAAAAAAGATTTATTCTGGCGTGAGCAAACACACTTCTCTTCTGGCACGAGTGAGCAGGAAGGATTTCTTAGAAGCACTTACGTCTTCGAGTGGTGTCGTTACGCCCTTGCCAAGAAAATCGATATGCCCAAAGATCGACCTAACGAAAAAAAGGAAGACATTTTTCTAGCTGTCACAAAAGAATGTGTGCGAGAGATCGCCGCCATTCACTCACCTTGCTGTTTCCCTGCTTTCGCAGGGCGGGTGCCCAATCGCGATCACGCACAATGTCGCATTTTCGGTATAATCACCTTCTACGAGCGCAAACGAGCCCTCCGTGAACAAGCCCTCGCTCGGTTGATCCTGGTTTGTGTTTAGTTCGCCCCCCGACAAAGAAAGTGTGGCGTCAAAATTCGACAGAACGGTCTTGGTCCAAGATAGCGGACGAGCGAACTGGTGGGTCCCTTACCAGCTGTGAGAAATCCAATTCGACGACGCCATCGAGGTCCTCGAGGCAAAGTTTCCCCTCTTTTGAGTGTATTAACATTCCGAAGAGCAGGAACCGCTCCCCAGCGCGGCCCAACAGCTGCTTCGTCGATTTCAACTGGAGCACCGGTCTTTGAATAAGCCTCGTGTGGCGGGAGCACGGATAGAGGTGACAACACTTGCCGTCAAAAGGTGCTCCCTGTCCCGGCTTGGGATGGTGGACGGTGCGAAGTGTTCGTTTCTGAGGATCGTTTGTTTGATGATGTTCAGACGATCTCGAACGGCCAGTATTCGCGATTCGGCTGTGCCTAACACCGATGGTGAATGACGTGCCCTGCTTGGGGTAAAATGTCGGCCACGTTGGTATGCTTTTAGAGTCTTACTTCTCGAAACTCCCTCGTTCGGGAGACCAATGCCATAGTGGCATCTCAAACGCGTTCACAAAGTGCAAGTGATCCTCGGGATCCAGGTATGCGTCCTCCTTCCGAGTTCGTTGATCTCCAGAAGCTTGTAAAGTCTGGTAGACCCTGTTCAGAATCTCTATCGAGACCTTCATAGCAGCATCTTGGCGCAAAAAAGTGAGCGTGAGCTGCGAGAACAGATAAGCCCAGACGAACCATCTTGTTTGTTGTATTCCTTGGCTATGAGCTCTATCGACATCTCCACGTCTTCATCCGATATGTCGTGTTTCTGTAAGACGTCCTCGAGATATTCCAGTTCATCGGGCCCGAGGGAATGACTGTATTTGCGGAAAACCTGAAAGAGGAGAGAGGAGTGCGTTGTGGATCGAAGGTCATTCTCAGGCGCCGTACTCTGATGATGAGTTGCTGTCTCGATAGGGGCATTTCTGTGTGGTCGATTTCGAGGAAGACTACTGTATGAGTAGGCACAGACTCAGTTTAGTGGCGTTAGCCAGTACTGGGCCGGGCCATCGCGAAGCGGTCGGGAGGTCCGCGAATTGTGCCACGTGCCCATGGGTTTGTACCTGTTTATTTGTGTGGCAACAGAGTTCGGGATCCGCTGGGTTCTTATCTCACACTGGGTTCTTATCTCACACCACAATACCTAGCAATCTCACCCATATTCCCTTGCATCTCACAACAGTTTGATACTATGGACGCACCGAAGATCCTCCCAAGAATCCCCAGCTATGTCCGGTTCCGGGTCCTAATTATTGGAAGAGCAAATGCGGGGAAGACCACGATTCTGCAACGTGTTTGCGATACCACCGAGAGTCCAGTGATCTACCGTCGCGATAAAGAGGGAAGTCGCGAGCAGGTATGGTCCCGTTTCTAGTGACGCTATCGATCTCATTGTTTAGCCAGGTTCAACTTGACCCTTCAGTAGAGGTGGGGTCGGCTTATCCTTGTTCGGTGATGGCTGATCGTGAGGACTATGCTTGTACAGCGTGACGAACACAACATCGAGGACGAATTCGTGTTCACGAATCATGAAGGATATGTTTTCCACGACTCCCGTGGATTCGAAGCAGGCGATGACAGCGAGCTGAAGATCGTTCAGGAGTTTGTCAGTCGTAAATCGCAGGCGACGCGACTGAATGACAGATTGCACGCGATATGGTCGGTTCCTTCGGGTACCTACGAGTGCAAATTCACAAAGTTGCTTCTCAGGTATTGCGTTCCGATGGACAATAATCGGCCTTGGCTGGATTTAAAGTATTTTGATGATATTTGTCCGGATAAGAATGGTGCGTCCAAACACGACTTTATGAACGGAGGATCGAAATGAGGGGGTTTTTCAAGTTCCCGTGATAGCAGTGTTCACTAAGTATGACCAATTCAAGCGCGAGATCCAGATAGGGTTGGAAGATCAGTGTCACGACCTGCCGCCCCTCGACGACGAGGTGGAAAAGACATTCAAGAAACAGTATCTAGCTCACCTTGGGGGATCTCCACGATTCGTACGTTTGGAGAGTGAGTGTGGGAAAAACCAACTGAAATGTACTATGCTAATGTCTGTCGTGCAGGAATGCACAAGAATAGACATCGATGTACCGATCTTATCGAAATGACTGCTACTGTGCTCTCTGGCAACGCGGTTGCACTCATACTCTTGGCTGTGCAGAAAAATAATCTAGAGCTCAACATAAAACAAGCTGTTCAATGGTAGGTCACTGTTAAGAGTAGGACGACAGAAAGTAGCTCAGCCCCAATACAGGATCCAGAATAAATCAGCTCAGGAACGTAAAAATACAGAAAGTATAATAAAGTTATGCATAGTGGCATTTCCATCACTCTGGGTAAGTTGTAATATGATTTTCTGAATTGCCTCATGCTCAAACAGAGATTGCTGCTCAGTATTGGGTCAGTCTGTTGTTGGTGGTTTATTTAATATAGTGGTCTGACATGCCTCTCCCTCTGTGCTCTCCAGGAAGTGAGTGCCCCTTGCCCACTTGGCTTCATTTAGTGTCTTAACTTGTCTCTCACTCTGTGCTCTCCAGAGAGTGAGTGCCCCTTGCCCACTTGACTTCATTTAGAATCTTAACATGTCTCTCTCTCTCTGTGTTCTCCAGGATGTGAGTGCCCCTTGCCCACTTGGATTCTCTTAGTGTGTTAACTTGTCTCTGCCTCTGTGCTCTCCAGTCTGCAAGTGCTCCTTGCCCACTTAGTTTCATTTAGCGTGTTAACTTGTCTCTCCCTCTGTGCTCTCCAGAGAGTGAGTGCCCCTTGCCCACTTAGTTTCATTTAGTGTCTTAACTTGTCTCTGCCTCTGTGCTCTACAGGAAGTGAGTGCCCCTTGCCCACTTGGTTTCATTTATTGTCTTAACTTGTCTTTCCCTCTGTGCTCTCCAGTTTGTGAGTGCCCCTTGCCCACTTGGTTTCTCTTAGTGTCTTAACTTGTCTCTCCCTCTGTGCTCTTCAGTCTGTGAGTGCCCCTTGCCCACTTGGCTTCATTCAGCATCTTAACTTGTCTCTCCCTCTGTGCTCTCCAGGAAGTGAGTGCCCCTTGCCCACTTGGCTTCATTTAGTGTCTTGACATGTCTCTTCCTCTGTGCTCTCCAGGAAGTGAGTGCCCCTTATCCACTTGGCTTCTCTTAGTGTCTTAACTTGTCTCTCCCTTTGTGCTCTCCAGTTTGTGAGTGCCCCTTGCCCACTTGGTTTCTCTTAGTGTCTTAACTTATCTCTCCCTCTGTGCTCTCCAGAGAGTGAGTGCCCCTTGCCCACATGGCTTCATTTAGTGTGTGAACTTGTCTCTCTCTGTGCTTTCCAGGAAGTGAGCACCCCTAGCCCACTTGGTTTCATTTAGTGTCTTAACTTGTCTCTCCCTCTGTGCTCTCCAGGATGTGAGTGCCCCTTGTCCACTTGGTTTCTTTTAATGTCTTAACTTGTCTCTCCCTCTGTGCTCTCCAGAGAGTGAGTGCCCCTTATCCACTTGGCTTCATTTAGTGTGCTAACTTGTCACTCTCTCTGTGCTCTCCAGTCTGCAAGTGCCCCTTGCCCACTTGGCTTCATTTAGAGTCTTAACTTGTCTCTCCCTCTGTGCTCTCCAGAGAGTGAGTGCCCCTTGCCCACTTGGTTTCTCTTAGTATGTTAACTTGTCTCTCCCTCTGTGATCTCAAGTTTGTGAGTGCCCCTTGCCCACTTGGTTTCATTTACTGTCTTAACTTGTCTCTCCCTCTGTACTCTCCAGATTGTGAGTGCCCCTTGCCCACTTGGCTTCATTTAGTGTCTTAACTTGTCTCTCCCTCTGTGCTCTCCAGGAAGTGAGTGCCCCTTGCCCACTTAGTTTCATTTAGTGTCTTAACTTGTCTCTCTCTCTGTGCTCTCCAGTCTGTGAGTGCCCCTTGCCCACTTGG